>JAPYZP010000960.1:0-26565 GCA_030522985.1 Torymus sinensis | reverse complement strand
AAGGGTTTTACTTATAATTCATTTTTAAACCACTTAATTAAATAACAAAAGTTACAATTTCCTTATTCGTTCCTTCACTGGTGCAGTCACCCTACATGCTAGCCACTCTCCACGCTCGGGTGCTTATACACGCAGTGCCTTAAAGTACGACTTATGCCACTAGTATCGTAATGTACTATTACAAAAATAGTATATTACATAATTACGAATTTTGAGTCCAAAATCAAGAAGAATATCCTTTTGGGGAAAATCAATTACTTTGATATCAAATGAAAATTTTTCTGAGTGGGGGTTTTCGAAGTTACTGATAACGATTTAGCCATTACTTTCAAAATCCAAAATGGCGAATCCAATATGGCGATTAAAAATTCAAAAGATAAGCTTAGGTTTTTCTCAATAGTCGAATACCGGGGTTTTCGAGGTCGCTGATCATGATAATTTGTTATTAGACTTCCGAATTTGAAAATGGCGGAGCCAATATGGCGGTTAAAATTTTGGAGAAAGCTTATGTTTGACTGATAATTGGTATACCTACAGGTTTTTTTCAGGTCGCTGATCAAGATTTTGCTATTAAACTTTCAAAATTCAAAATATAGCGCTCCAAGGTGGTCATGAAAAGTAAAAAAAAAAGTTTAAATTGTGCTCATAATTAGTATACGGGAGTTTTCGAAGTTACTGATAACGATTTGGTTTTTAACGAACATTCAAAATCCAAAATGGCGGATCCAATATGGCGGTTAAAAAATTCGAAAAAAGTTTAGGTTTTTTTCAAAATTGGAATATAGGGGTTTTTGATGTCGCTCATCACGATCTTGCTATCAGACTTTCGAAGTACAAACATATTAAATTTTGGCGCTTATTCTATACAGACCAATCAAATGGAGACGTTCCATTATAAGGGGCAACGGAGTACCTACAGCAGAGCGCGGAACGGCGCATTAATTGCTCCTTACGGTAACAACTATATTATATATATATTTTTTTTAAAGTTTTGTATAATTTTTTGAGTTTAATTATGTGCCCCAAGAAAATTTAGAAACATTACGTTTGAATATAGTAGATTATGCACCTAAGGAGTAAAAGTAAAGAATGTCCCAGATCGCAGCGATCTGAGGGATTCTTTACTTACTCCCGTGGTGCATATACTACTTTTCTCCACGAGGAGCGTAAAATGCGTATGCTGTTTTTCGCCCGCAGGGCGTACAGTACGCACTTTACGTGCCGTGTCGCGAAAAAGTATATATAGTTCAGGTTTCAGTTTTTTAAAGCACTTGAAAAACAACTCAAATAATATCTTTTGTATATAAGACATTAGACCGTATAGACGTATGTTTTTTTAAATTACTTTATTATTAATGATATTTTTGTTGTTCGATATATAACTACACCTATACTGCAATTAAAAACAAAAAATAATCATACTAGTACTAAATACACCTCAAGGCACACGCAAAGTTTCTGAACGAAACTTAGGGAGTCGCCACAAATGGAGCGTGGCATGTCGTGCAGTTTTGATATGGATTTGAGGCAATTACACAGCTAAAACTAGGATGACGCGCCATGGTTCATTTGTGGCGACTCCTTTACGAACGCGCGGCAAAATCGTTACTGCATGTATAGAGTATACCTATATAGTTAATAGGCTTATACTATCAGAGATGAATATTGTTATGAACCGCGTTCGCACGAACGAGTAAGCGCCGTATTTAGGGGCGCCCTACAATACTAAACTTCGTTTTAAAGGCAATAATTAATTCGATCAAATCCCGTGTGATGGCAAATGTTTACATAAAATCCCGAACGAACAAATAATTAATAGCTCGCGATTTGAATTAATAATAATTAATATAATAAAATTAGGAATTTAGATAGGATGAAACTCGCTCAGGGAAACGCTCTTCTTTTTCTAGAAAATGTTTAGTATCTCTGATTCCAGGAGTTGTTTATTACATTTTTCCCCAAGAATTTATCGACGAAAACAATTCGGAGAAATCTCTGTATTTAGAATAAAGGGACCTCAAGGACGAAGTTATAGGAGAAAACAAGTAACTAGAGAAGGCCACTCCTACTCGAGGAGGGGAAACAGCTCCGATTGGCTTTTTAGTTTTTACCCCACTTCTAACTATTTTCAAGGACTACAAAAGTCATTTGAATTATATAGAGTCACGCTGCAAGTCAATTTATTGTTAAAATTCACAAAGTATTTAATTAATTGAATAATAAACTTCAAAGTTAAAATTAAATTCTCTCGAGTCTGAGTTTTTATTTGAAAGTTCCCGCAATTCCATGCACTTCAGTGCTTGCGAACAACGAACCACACAATCTAATTGGTCAACCCGGCGACCATTTCTGCTCTTACCCCGACGCGCGTCGTAACAATATACTGTATAGATATATATACGTACACCGTCATGCCTTCATCTCAGGTTCTGCTATATAAATATATGTATATAGCGTTGTGCAAAATTCGTTCAAAGTCGTTCTCGTTTGTGAGCGAATTACATTATATATTACATAAGTATGAGTAATTACATACATGGGTCAAACATAACCGCTTGCATCAGTTCTCTGTACACCAAAATACTCGACTATCTTCATCAGTAACCATTGCAATGGCATGATTTTTCAAATAAGTAGTGGCACTTTGGGTATTTTGAACAACTGTGCTTTGAAAAAAATGAATCTTCTTGAAGCAAAAATTCTCTCTAAGTTACCTTCAAAATGACGAAATGCCAGCATAACCTCATTAAGTATAGATAAAATTCGTACTGGATAAGTGAGTATTTATGAATAAAAATTATTTTGTATACACAATTGTTAGGTATTAATTAATTCTATGGTAATCTCTCCATTTAAAGTATTGTTTGAAGTTTTACATAAGATGACCGATGCAGATCTACATAATCTTTTCTTTTATCCCAATACTTGCCATGTTTGTAAATCTAGTGGCAATGAAACACCTTTAAAAAAATGCAGTAATTGCAAAATGATATCATATTGTGGAAAAGAACATCAAAAGCAGCATTGGCTGCAGCATAAAAATTTGTGTCGTGTTTTAGCAGAAATGCTTGATGAAACAGACATGTCAAATCTTTTAGAAGATATGCATAATGTTAGTATGGGAGAATGGGTAATGGCAAAAATGAATTTAATGCTTTTGGCAAATTTAAAACTCAAAAGGAAATTATTGCCTTATGAAGAAGAAATGTTCAAATTTCCCAAAGCTTGCGCTGTTTGCCATGAAACAAATTCAAAATTAATTACAGATTGTCCGTCATGCCCCAGTGCAAGTTTTTGTGAAAAACATCAGAATGACTCTACACATGCTGATGTATGTGATAAACTTAGTCTTTGTTACGATTTAGATATTGCATCTACGGTTTTTATTAGAAATCCTCCAAGAAATGTTGTACCTTTTCATACAGAAATGGCTTATTTGCCAGCATCTATACAACATTTTATTGAATTGTATTTTAATGAAGATAAATCACTTCAATTATCTATGGATATACAAACAGCTCATATATCAGAATACTTTACTAGACCATTGACTTTACTTCATGCTATGGAAAGACTAGAATATTCAGCAGGTTCTGAAATGACTATTCACATTATTGGAGCAAATATGATGGAACTTCATGGAGTAGAGATCTGGGAGACACTTTTACATTGGTTACCAGCATTAAGTACTTTAAATATTGTGCTAGTTGGACCTGAACTTGAAAGCAATAATGAAAAAGTAAAAGCTAGTATTTGTGATTGTTGCAATGATAAGAATATGAAACTCAATTTTGAAACACATGGTGTTTTATATAAAGAATATATTAATAGTGATTCATTCATTAGACCAGATATCATAGCAGGATATAATTTAGGAATCCATGAATGTGAAAATGTAGATTCTGATAATGATAATTGGTCACAGTCAGTACGAATTTTACCTGAACAAAAATGTCCTTTTATTCTAACATCATATACTGCTGAAGAAGCTCAAAAAGAACATAAAAGACTGTGTAATATTCTAAGCAAAAAAGTATCTTACTTATGCTCTGAAAAAAATCCTTTTTCCAGCTTAAGGCCTCATAGAGATTACGAAACTGAAGGTGTTTACTATCAAAACCAATACGTAATTATCTATCGAGACTTGGACTGATTAATTAAATTATGTGTTTTTAATGTGATTTATATGTAATACCCATTTTTCTCTCTTTAATGTAAAAATTCAAAACATTTCAGCATTTAAATGATGAACATTATTAACACAATTTTGAATTACTTATAATTGTAACTACTGATAATTATTACAACCAATATAAACAATTTTTCTTTTGTTATAACATCTATTGAAAGAACATAAATTATACATAACGAAACAGTCAATGCGTATAAAGAAATTTAGAAATTAAATTTATAAAAATATACAATACAAAATGTTAACATAATAAATGATATTTCCTTTTATAACTATATAATAGGTGAAACTATAGTTTTACTAGTAGTTCTGTAATAGATGTTATAATGTAAGTCATACAAAAATTATTAGAATAATACTTCTAGCATGGATTTAGTAAACAAATTTTTTACATAAATGTAAGAGTAATATTTCAGTAGTAATTAGTTAAAAGTTTATTCTTAAAAGTTATGTAAATGTAAGGTCATGTATTACTTTAGCTATGTGTTGTTAAAAATTACACAATATTCTAAATAATAATAATTCAATATGTGACCTTATTAATAAAAGAAAACTTCAATAAAATACAATTTGTAATTTAGATATATTAATGTTACATCTGCCAAAATCGTACAAAAAGAATAAATAATTCCGTCGAGTACAAAGTCAACTTAGCTATAATTTTATAAGATAGTCTTACCTTGAAGTCTCAAGCCAGAAGTTCCACTTCTAGTGTCTATGTATATAGCTCTTCCATTCAAACCACCAAAATGTTTGCTCAATTGCACCGAAATGCAAAGTTGCATGCTGGAAAGTATCTTTGTTAATTGCAAATTTTTCTGTATAAGAATTTATTGAAATAAATGTAAAAGCATTGATTGTTAATTAATGCACTGCCATGTTCAGCATTACCAAATTTGTGTTTTTCCTGAAAATGGTGCCCCACTTAGTTCCGTTATTGCTCCACATTGAACACTTCCTTCAAATATTCCTTCCAGTTCAGAACTACATACTGAAATACATTCTCTCTGAGATTCATTCTGTAGCAACAATTATGTCAACTTTAGTTATGTTCTCTATAAAAATAATTAAAGAAGACAAAAATATAATATGTACCTGCCAAATATCTAGTGCCAACACTTCTGATACTTTTAATTGCTTTTCTATTTCAGATTTATTTATATTAAATTTTGCAAGATATTCTAAGAACAGACAAATTTTGTTATTAACTTACGTATTTGTCAAAAGAATTTTTACACGGAAAAGTAATTTATTACCGGGTTTACTCAATAGATCTTCAACGTACAAAAATCCTTTTTTACGTAACTCAGCAATTGTTGTACTAGGCAAATCAAGAATTGAAATAGGTTGCAGCATTTCAATTTTATAAATAAATAAATAAACAAAGTAACAATGATTTATTTTATTCCATTATAGTAAGATAATATGGTTTCAAAACTTTGACTTTTGACATAGCCTGAACTTGTTTACATATGACGGATAATTAATCGAATTATTTCTACTGGCGCCATCTGCTCTGAGTAGGATTCTTATGGGGAGCAGATGGCGCCAGTACGCGCTAGCCCTGTCATGTCAGCCGGTCTGAACTTCCCCATAAAATCAAGTCGTATTTGAGTTTTGTGGTTGGTAAGTGTCGTGGCAACTTCATATAACCAAAAAACAATCATCCTGCGAGAAAAGAAATTCTACGCGTGAATCTCATGCCTTATTTGGTATCGTGATCTGGTATCGTGACAGGCTCTCCAAAAATTGTAAGTCCTCACATTTTCGCGTTTCTTATTCTTTATAATATACAAGTTTGTAGATTTTAATTAGGTACTATCACTACGTTTTTATCATTAATAAATCATTTCGAATTAAGTATAGGTACCGGCTTTATTTAACATTTATTTTGACGTTTGGTCTTCATGTTGCTATTGTGACTTGTGAGTCAATAGTATTGCATGTTCTTTAATACTAGAAAAAATTAACCCATTTAATTATTCGAAGGTGTTAAACGTCCGACAGACTTTTGCGCCCATTTACTTCCGTCACATCTATAGTTTGTATATTCTATAAAACCCAATTAATTATAGGTAAGAATATAACAAATTCCAAATAACTTACAGATGCAGTGTACGAAAAATTGCAAATCTAATCGAATTATTCATTTATTAGTTATTTTACTTACTTGTTTCTGCAGTTTGGGCGTTAATATTTTACTTTTACGATATTTTCTTCAATATTTCACTATTTTTTTCTATTTTTTACGACACGCTTACAAAAAATCGTGAATCTTGCGACAATTTTCGGAGATTTGAGGTTAACCTAACGTAATTATTCATTTATTAGTTATCTTACTCCCGTTTTGGCAATCTGAACGTTAATATTTTATTATTTATTTATTTTTTTTATTTAAAAATTGACAGTCATGTCCTTACACAAGTTGATAATATAGGCGATGGTAGTTACAAACAATGATAAAGACATTTTCTTTAATATTTCCTTATTTTGTTCCACTTTTTATAACACAAATATAGTTCTTATAAGTATAGATATTATTCTTTTTTCGTA
The DNA here is from genome assembly GCA_030522985.1 of Torymus sinensis. Lineage (NCBI taxonomy): Eukaryota > Metazoa > Arthropoda > Insecta > Hymenoptera > Torymidae > Torymus > Torymus sinensis. The sequence continues at coordinate 19,820 of JAPYZP010000960.1, read as the reverse complement.
ATCATTTTTAGAAAACAAAATAAAAATGGATCAAGTACTCGCTCAGAAACTTGTGGAAGCAGCGACTCATGTTGAGCAACAATTGGATTCAGAGATTGAAAAGCTAGATAATCTAAATATAGATGATATTGAAAAGTTACGTGAAAAACGATTAAAAGAAATGAAGAAAATGCAACATCAAAAACAAATATGGATTTCACAGGTATTCTTTTTTAAATTCTCTTAAATAATGGTTTTACATCTAAGAGTGCTAAGAAACTTATTTACAGGGTCATGGGGATTATTTAGAGTTAAGTGAAGAAAAGGAATTTTTTGATGCATGCAAGAAATCTAATATGGTTGTGTGTCATTTTTATAAAGATGGAAGCGAACGATGTAAAATCGCTGATATGCATCTAAGGATTTTAAGTAAAAAACATATTGAGACTCGTTTCATAAAACTGAATGTAGAAAGATGTCCATTTTTAACAGGTATATTAAATACAAAAGTGTAATAATTTATAATAATGATTTAACTAATATGTAGTACTTTTAATAATATTTAACAAAAACTCTTAAATATTTCTAGAACGCTTGCGGATAAAAATTATTCCTACACTAGCCTTAGTCGTTGATAGCATAACAAAGGACTACATTATTGGATTCACAGATGTAGGCAACTGTGATGACTTCTCAACTGAAATGCTTGAGTGGAGGATAGCACATAGTGGTGCCATCAATTACAGTGGTGATTTGATGCATCCACCTGATAAGAAGAAAATGGAAAAACCACAGCAAAAGAAAAAAACTATTCGGGGAAAGGATTCAGATGATTCAGACTCAGATTGAAAGTATCCATTCAATGCCTTAATGGTACTAAGTAATTATGAAAATCTTGCACATTCGTATTAATTTTGCTTAGCTAAAACTAAGTTATGACAAGGAAAATTTTTAATTAAAAATAAGCAATTGTTTTCTAACTATTGTTATTAAACATTTGTAGAAATGACTTTTATACATATAAAAAATAATATTGTCCGTGGAATGATACATTGAATGTATTTCAATAAGCAGTAGTTTTTCTGGAACATTTCCTTTGACATCCAAACTACTCATGGAGATTCACTGAAATAAAGAAGTATATTTGGGTTATTTATATCGTAGAAAATTAGAAATTGTATAATAAGAGTAAAGGAAATGAGTATAAAATAGTTTAATAACTTTTATAAAACTAATACAGCGCTAATAAATTAAAAGAAAATTAGTTTTAAAGAATAATGCATACTGCATTGTTTGATATTAAACCGTTCTCTCCAACTTTCTGATTGCTGATACTCTTATCTCTTTCATCCCATAAGGTGAGTCCATCACAAGCACAGATTTTTTTTGTGTTTTGGAAAAGTCCTGACGATCTCGCTATTATGCCGCAAGCCAATCTATTAACATAGGACGAATCATAATTACTTCATAGTTTTGTATCCGTATTTATTGTATGTAATTTAAGAAATTCTTTGAATTATGTCAATTGGCAGTAGAAGATAAAATTCATGATTACGCATTACCGCGATTTTATTAGTATATTACGACACAAGGCCAGTAAAATAAGAAATGTCTCAGATCACATGTAATTGTCGGTCGAGGTGAAGCTGAGGTTGACAAACATGTGATCTGAGGCTTTCTTTTTTACTGGCCATGGTCTGTACAGGGTCTATTTTTCTGCTCGACGGCGCCGGAAAGCGACTTCGTTTCGCGCAGTGGCCAGAAAGTTGGCGCTTTCCGGCCGGAGGGCAGAAAAATTCATTTTATTTCAACATGTATTCATTCACTTTTGGAATGCTTTATTGTAATACTCATAAAACTTGCACATAATCGAATAAAAATGTTTGTGATCTACCTATGGATGTAAAATATCAGTTCCATAAAGGCATTGTAATGATCAACAAAATCTTACTTATAAGTGCAATTTTTACGAAATTGTTAGACGTTACATAAATTTTATTTATTACATATGCACAGCTTCTTCATATTTTGTACGCATCGTATTTAATAAAAATTTTAAAAAAATTTTGAATCTATCTTGTTTTTAATTATTTTTGTACCGAAAAATTTAAATACCCTATAAATTGGTTTTTACAATAAACTCTCTTAATGCTATATGAGGTATTTATTAAAATTTAAAATATTGATTATTAGAATCAGAGACTTTCGTAGTAAGTTTGTAATTAAAACCGTAACGAACATACGTATAGATTAGCATCCTGAACTCTCATTTCATATTTACCATCAATTCTGGTAAGGGGGTGATGCCTAGTCGCAAAACGCCATTTTCGGGGATTTTTGTCGGGGATTGAAACTTTTTTTCTTACAGCAAATTGTTGATACAAAAGTACATATATTGAACAACTTTCATGAATTTTTTTATTGAAAACTATTGTAAATTGAGGAAGTTTCCGCCATGTTAAGGAAACCTGTTTTTTTTTCAGAGGTGTTTTACGGTGACTACGATTTCTTGTAGCCAGTTTATCTGAAATCGAAAAACCAAAAAGATTCTGTTAGTATATGACTATATATTGTTCATGAACGAAGGGTTTTTCGAAAAATTAATTTTAGAGAAAATGGCGGCCGTTTTACAAGAAAACGTGGTTTTTTTGTAGACTCAATTTTTCGTTTTTCTTGAATAAAAAAAAAAGTTTACAATAAAAATAAACACCCTTCGTTCACGAACAAGGTATAGTCATATACTAACAGAATCTTTTTGGTTTTTCGATTTGAGATGAACTGGCTGTGAAAAAACAGGTTTCCTTAACATGACTATATCTTTCTTAATTTACAATATTTTTCAATAAATAAATTCATAAAAGTTGTTCAATATATGTGTTTTTGTATAAACAATTTGCTGTAAGAAAAAAAAAAACTTCAACTCCCGAAAAAAATCCCCAAAAATCGCATGACTTTTCGCCTTGCGATTAGGCACGATCCCTTAAAGGTTAAAGTAACTGATTAAGAATTCAAAAAATAATTTTGCTAACATTTTTGGCGTCCGGGTTGCGGTAATACCTCACACATACCTAAGGATGCAGCATGCTTTTTAAAATTGTATTCATTTACACTCATTTTCAGTCATCCCTGGAAAATTATTTAAATAATACCGCCAAGAGCCATAATACTAATCAGTACCCAAATAATTATGATCGATAAGTGTCAAAAATAATTTTTAGACCAACCAAATCTAAAAGAAAAAAATTCAACAATAATCTTTAGCCCACCAAAATTAAAATTTAAAATTATTGCTACTTATATTTTCCGAGAAAAAGAAAATTTTTGAATATTTTGGAAAGATGCGCTTTTATACCATAGTTTACTACTCTATAGCGCATTGGATAAGGAGGCACGATTCGGAATACGTGCTTTTAAAAGTCATTTTCAGAAATTTCCACGCGTATTTTCCACTTAATCACATTTATTAATTCATTATTAATAAGCATAAATGTTTTCCAGTTATTTTAAATTCATTTAGGCACTGATTATTAATTGCTCACGTTACTCCTATACATCCGCAATTAATATTTTTCTTACTATACTACAAAAATGATAAACAATTCATAATTAATTTTTCTCATTGAAATGTTTTAATTTTCTTAATTTCAAGAATTAAGGCCAAAAAATTAAAAGAACAATTAAGAATTTTTATACCTATTGCAGGATCCTCAAGCGAGGGTCTGAAACAAAAGGGGGACATCGCCCATTGAGTTAACCCACGTTATGTTCTCTTTTCGTTTCCAGACCCTCAATTTAAGCCTTTTACTTAATAAAATGTGATTAATAATTATGAACGCGCATTTACGCTTCGCTCGTTCGGCTGGTGAACTGACCAACGTGAATAATCTGCGAGTTTAGTCCCTTGTTACATACAGTACTTTATTCCCACCTCTACTGTGGCCAGTTTGTATATGTACTTGAAAAGTTAATTTGTATTTATATGTGTTATAATTTTCTTTGTTTTAACCAAATTAACCATAAGCGCAACAACAAAATTAGACCATTTAAAGAGAATCAGAAGCCACTTTTAGAAATAAACTGTTTATTTAGTCATGGCGTGATCCATAATTGCTCCAAACCACATTTGAAGTGATCATTAATTGCTCCCCCCTGTGTTTTTAGTTAAATTACCATTATGTTTCAAATCTATTTTTTTTTTAATTTTGAACTAAAATTTTAATTTTCTTTTCGTAAAAAAATAAAACAACATTAAAATTCATTTATTTATAAGTACATTTTTTACATGAAAAAGAAGTTGTCACAGCCGCTTATGGATCAGTATTAGGGTCCGTGACGGCATCTATTTGACTAATTCGTAGGTATATATCGCATTATAATTATCTTTCATTTATCTTTTATGTTTCCTTATACTTGGGCAATTATCAATGTCATGTCCTCTCGCATAAACAAATTGTCAATCTACTTCCTCGCCATTTAAGCAAAACTTTCTGCTACTTATTCCAATACTCCATATTATATATAGCGGAATGTGCGCGCAACAAGTGGGCCCTGTATCCAACGCGACTCCCGATGTTTCGATCGACAAAATCACACCTATATACAGCCTCGCAACTCGCATCCTTTAACAAGAACCGCTTTCCTGTATTCCTCGCGTAAATTCTGCTTTCTTTTTCTCCCCCATTCCTTCGCATATATAGGTAAACACAAGCGGACGGATCCCCTCTCCTGCTCCCCCACAAAGGCCACACCATCACGCGTCGGAGCGAAAAGAGGAACGAACGGCTCTCTCTCTCCCATATTATAACATTCCCCGTCTCTCTCTACTTTAGACACTCACATTATAGAGGGCAGGCGCGCGCAGGCTACACGCGTCGTCCGGCGTCGGCAGTGTCGGCACTCCGCACAGTCCATCACACAGAATACTTTGCAAGTTAAGTAGACTCAGTGTGCGCGTCGCGTTCGTCGTTGTCGGGAGACGATATGCCGGCGGCGGCTGTAGCCCAGCAGCAGAAGCAACTCGTGGCCAGCTCCTCCTCATCGTCCTCATCATCGCCTCAGTTACAGCAAAGGCCAAACATGACGACGGGAGGTATTAAGAAGGTGTGCTCGAATCCGTTTCGGATACCGCGACACAACTCGACGAACGGGCTACGGCTGGTGCGCCGGCTGGTGCGCGAGCGACTGGCCCACGTGAGCTTCGGTCACCATCATATCTGCATCGAGTGCCGTAAGCGCGTGCACGTTATGCTGAAGCAGAGGCATCAGATCAAGCCGTCGTCGAGGTTGAGCGGTGTTAGCGTGCCCGAAGTCTCACTGTCCCCGAGGTCGAGATCGGGCCCGGCCACCCCTACTGCCCCGATTCCAGCTACGGCCGCTACTCCTATCAGCGGGGGTAGACCCTCTACCGGGAATGTCAGTAGGCCACAGCCGGGGGCGGCGGGGGAGGCGGCACCACCACCAGCACCACTACCACCGACGCCGGTACCCGTCGTCCACGAGGAGAAACCCGTAGTAGTACCACTGCCAGCACCACCACCGCCTCCACCGAAACAGGAGGAAGAGCAAAAGAAGGAGAATGTGATATCGCCTGAGCCTTCGGCTGAAGCATCAGTCATCGCTGTCGACGCCACTCCGACCGATGCCACTCCCGCCGCCGTCGCAGCAGTTCCTAACCTAGCAGGTAACAACATAACCAGCCGTTTGCCCGCGCTTTTTGCGCGCGCGCTCTCTCGTGTCTGCAGCACGCAGGCCTCAAACAGCTGCGCTCTGTGGGGCTTTTGTTTTATCTATTAGCTCCCTCGCTCGCCTATATCCCCTCTCCACGCATCTCACTCTATGCAGCTGTGGAATGCAACTCGATCCGTCATGTCATTTTTATTTAAAGACTTTCGTATTTTAAATGTTGACAATGGTGATCGACGGTCAGGCTTCTTATTGATGCACTTTTTCTAGGTTTTAAAGATGAGGATGTAGTTGGGTGTCGAGTATACTTATTACGCCGGAATCATGCGGAATAATCTAGAATTTGTGTGGCCCGGGCTTATTGACGATAAAATGGAGTGTTTGCTCCGAATTCGAAATATCGGAGCATGCTATGTTTACTTTTATGGCGTAGTCTATTGTCAATCGTCTATAATTATTCTGTTTTTTTTAGTTTGAAGATTATTTCTATGTTTAAGTATTTGTAATGTATGTTTTAATTGTTGTTTTTAAAAAAATGTTTAGAACGAATTGTATTATCTTTAAAGCTCGTTATAGAAACTATTAGTTACGGGACTTTTAAAGTTTTTAATAAAATTTTTTAAATAAATTTATTCACGTCAATTTATAATTTTAAATTTTATAACAAATTTTTTTTCTTTTCTTGAGATGATTTAACAAGTATGTATGCTGATAGTATTTTTATTTTGCTCAAAATAACTTTACATAAAAAAAAAATAATTAGTTAAGTTTAAATTACTAACATACCTTTTTCCACTATTTCCATTTACTTTGGACAAAGGGGTTTCACCTTTACCAAGATCATCAGCTTTTTCTGTAATGACCAGAGACCTACCAATAATATCTCGTACTTTAAGAAGATTATCCATTGTCCTGAATGTTACTCTTCCTGTCTCATCCGCCACAACATTTCCCAGATCTCCAACATGCTGGTTACATGAAGTTAGTAGTTATTAAAAGGGTTTAAAAATAAAGGTAAAGATTATTGATTTTTAGATATTAAATGTAATTAGTACCCTTTGTGTTGGTGGATCGCTTGGTCCTCCATGTGGACTGTTATTTGGATTAAAGTGTTCCCCAACACTAAATTTGTAAAAATTGATGTTAATATAATTGCTTAATTTAATGTTTAATTGACTGTACAATTACATGTAAATCACCTTTCACAGCCTTCCGAAATATCACCACATTCATGAATGTGAAGTCCATGTGGACCAGCACTCAATCCATCAATAGTGCCATCGACTATACATCCCTCATTAGTTTGTACAAATCTAACTACCCCTCTCACTATGTCACCAAAACTATACCCTGAATTACCACCTAACATGGATACTGCGCTAATATCAGACTCTAAAAATACAATTGAAAAATAGGCTCATTTCTCTTTCTTTTTTTTGCTGATTTTTTAATCATTAAAACATAAGAAATTTACCTCCGTAACCTTTAAGTACAGCTTTTCTGCCAGTGTTCTCTATTAACTCCTGGATTTTTGTATGAGATAAATTTGTTTCAACAATCACAGATCCCTGGTCCAGAGACACCTCGACGTTATTAACACCGTCGGCCTTGGTCAGACTATTCTTAATGGAATCCACGCACTTTTGGCATGTCATTTGCACGGCAAACTCGATCTGCAATCGGAGAAAATCGCCATGTTTATTTACATTCATGTTATGCGCGGCAACATCATTAGCATTCAGCAACTCCGATTCAACGAGAAAATTCTAATCACGCGAAATTACGCAAACCACACAAATGTTACTCACTAAAAAACACAACGTGAGACTCACCTTTGTCGACGTCATGATTTTTTTAATACTCTCGCACGTCTATATAATAACTAAGTATCAACAAAGATTGATAACGTGCTGTGTGCGTGTGATGCAGCAGTTTCGTACTGTGCGCGCGTTCGCAGGTTATCCTCTTCACCCTATCAATGCAAAAAAACCGATCGCCTCGAAACTTCCACCGGCGAATCCCACTGTCCTGTTTGTTCCCGGTCGTTCCTCACGAATGATTTTTGTGCTTGACACTGTGCACCTGCACGATGAAAAAGCCCGGTGCGAAAGAACCGGCCGTGTGTGTACTTAAATGTTGTGTGCGGACGAAAAACGCCGGGAAAGACGGGAGTACGTACACACTGCGCCGTATTCTAGCATCTACTGTGCGGTGGGGCGATTAGTCGGAATGTAGCGCCGTCCCTGCGTGCAACAATCGATTCCTCGAAGCCAGCGTTGCCACGTGCTTTTGAATCTCCGCGCGCGTGTGTAGAGACGCATTGGCTTCTAGATATATACCCCCCCTCATGGTATAGATCACATATAGGCGTGTGTTTATATCAGCTATAGGCTTGACCTTGATTATTCATGAAGTGATGCACCTAACTCTCGCGTCCATCAGATGTTTTAACACGCCATTTTGTCAAGTCTCGGAGATTCGCCTATATCCCCATTTAAAATTCTCGTACTCGCCGACTACTTTACGCATCGCCAAAATCCAGTGTTTGCCTGTTAAACTTTGCACTTTCATCACTGTTCCATCTGAACCTACAAAATTCTTCGTTTCACTTCAACTCTCGTTCCAAAAACTTAAAAAAAAAAGGAAAAAGGCAAACTTTATCAGCAAGCATAACTTTTACAGAACCTCTCGCTGCCTATACCTTGTTACATATCTTCAACCGGCTTCCCTGTATCGTTTTCTCAATATAAACACAAACACCGACCTACCTTAACACTCTCCCTCTCGCTCGATCGATTGGCCGTCACACATCTCATTTCTCCGCGCGCGTCTTTGCGCTCGCACTTACGTGTGTGTACTCATGTGTATACCTATATATCATCATCACTTATTCAAACTCCCGCGCGCACTCGAGGACGTTCCTCTTGGCGCGGCAACGCTGCTGCTATTCAACCATCCTATCCTCCTCATTGACCGCAGTCGCATCGTCTGTGTGTGTGCGCGCAGCAGCATATTAGCAGTTCTGCATTTCTCTCTCTCTCTCTCCATCCGGCGCAAACGCACGCATTTTTCCCGGCTTCTATAGTGCGGATGTCCTCACGCCTTCGGAAGCACGATAAGAGCAGAAAGACGAACGAAAGCGCATGGTCGAGTGTCTTAAAACAGTGCTTCGTGACGACGAGTGCTTAATAGGTTGTTAGAGTTGGAAGATGTCGGTGCGTGTCGCCGCGCGCCGGCTCTCGTGCTCCAGGAGAAAAGCTGCCGCTGCGGTTGTGACTCGTGGCCGCGCGAAGCCATGGTAGCCGCAGTGCGATACTCGCCGTCAAAGCACTCGGCGGAGAATTCGCAGCTTCTTCTGAGATTCGGCTGTTCGGGTATGGGTATACTTAGAAGGGTGTTGATGCAACTTGATTTTGTTATTGAATAAGAGCTTTAATATAAGAATGTGAGACTGAGAGACAGAGAAAGTGAGAGATGGTAGGGGTATGGTGAGCTTATGCTGGGCTTCTCATGTTGCAGACAACTCGAGTACAGTGCCGGAGTACACAATGTCCAGGCGCAGTATCAGTAGCAGGTTGCTAGTGCAGTCGCAGCCCATGGAGGTTCAGCCCGGTGTTCCTCCTGTAAAGCAGGTATGCTGCTTCTGCGGACTACCTGATGATAATGAGCTGGAGTTTGGCAAGATTTACCATCATCAGGGAATCGTCACTCATTACTATTGCTTGGTAAGCGAAAAATTTATTTGATGTCTATTTATCTTGCACAGTGTACAGTTTCTCCACTAGTGCTATCACATGCCATACTCACATTTTAACTGGAATTGTTAACATCATAGTATAAGTTGGCATTATTGAAATAATTACTCCAATTACTTAATATGTATTAATATTTTATCTTTTAATTTTTATGTTACCTTTCCTAAATTTTATCTTCAAGTATATATGTATTACAATCCATGATTACTAAAAATATTGTTATAGCATCTCCATCAATTCAATAAGTTCTATAATAGGTTCCTACTAAGACCTTTTTTACAAACTGAAAAAAACTTTATTATATTTTATATGAATTTAAAAAACTTAATACTTAATACCTTGTATTGAATATAATTTGGATTGGATTTTTAATTACAAACACATTTTATCTTTTTCTATTTTAGCTGTTATCTTCAAATATGGAACAAAAAGGAAATGATGATGAGGGTATTTTAGGATTTTTAGCAGATGATATACACAAAGAAATAAAAAGGGGAAAAAGACTTGTAAGATGTTTTATCCAAATTTTTTGTTTAACTTTAAGTACATTTTAGAACTTATTAAATTTAATTTTTTATTTTTAGGTTTGCTCATATTGTAGAAAAAATGGTGCAACTTTAGGATGCTGTAATGTCAGATGTAAAAAAATTTTCCATTTCCCTTGTGGTCTAAAGGCTGGATCTTTACATCAATTTTTTGGAGAATTCAGATCATACTGTATAAGTCATAGGCCAAGACAAAGAATTGATGAGAAGGTTAAACTAGAAATTCAAAATATGTCAAACATATTATGTTACATTTGTTATGAAGATGTTGAACCATCAGATAATAATGGAACAATGTGGGCTCCATGTTGCAAAAAAAATGCATGGTTTCACCGTAGATGTGTTCAAGTAAGAATATTCAAAAATCTATGTATTCGCACATGATTGTTTGATTCGTTATAATAAAAAATGTTATTCTCTGCAGCAATTAGCTATGAGTGCTGGATATTTCTTCAAGTGTCCATTGTGTAACAATAAAAGAGAATTTCAAACTGCCATGCTTGAGTATGGAATATATATTCCCAGACAGTAAGTATTAAATAATATCTTTATAATATTTGATTGTTAAATTTTGTAATCTTCTCAACTTGAATTTATTTTTTTAATTAGGGATGCATCTTGGGAACTTGTGCCAAATGCATTTGAGGAATTACTTTATAGACATGATCGCTGTGATGCTCAGAATTGCTTGTGTCCAAAAGGCAGAAGTCATACAAGCAATAATGCGTAAGTAAAATATTTTTAATTAATGTGACTCCTTTTACTTAAGTAAAAGCATGTAGAATATTAAAATAATGCAGAGTAAAAAAATCTTTTTCGAATAAATTCATCTGTTTTGTAATTATATTTTTGAAATGTTTGTTAAAATTTCAAAATGAATATTCCATTTTTACCAGTGTTTTAAAATTTTCAATAAATATTTTTTTTCTAAACTAAGTGCGCAAAACTCGATTTTCCATGCCTATTCAGCGTGCGTAAAGCGTATGTTTTTCACACACTGGATGCAGAAAACAAGCACTATGCGCACTGCAAGTTCAAAAGGGGACACACCCACACTCTGCGTAGGCTACATAGGCATTGAAAATTGATTTGCGCACACGTTTAAAAAAATAGTATCATGTTTGTCGCCCGAGCATAGCAAGGGCAATAAATTGTTGTGTAATGTACTATTTTCAAAGCAACGAAAAGAAAAAAAATTCAAAACAAAGCATATTATTTTTAAGAATACAATAAACGATAGTACGTGACAAAGACTAATTAAGATTTTAAATATCACATACTTTTCATTGTTTTCTTTTTACTAAATTATATAATTTTACCGTATTTGCAGAAAATGGGAATTAGCATTATGCCGATTATGCGGCTCTCAAGGAGTTCATATATTTTGTGGCCAGTTGAAAATAACTAATCCAATGTGGGAATGTCAAGAATGTATTACGATTACAAGTAAGTTTTTTCTTTGTAAATATTAAAAATATTTTGACATGTGATTTTTCTAATTAATACATGAATTCCAGAAAAATCTCGTGAAATCGTGATAACGACAGATGATTCGACGTCCAATTCAACTACTAGTATTATTAGGCAGTAAGTAACAACTTAAAATGTAATCAATATTGTTGCGAAATGTTTTTTTAAAAAGAAAAATTTTTATTTTTACTAGGGAAGAAAGTACTACGCTTAACATTACAATTAGGGAATACGATGAAGATAGTGACTCTGACATTTCAGTCGGCAATGAGTCTTTACCTCCTGTAGATAATAGTTTACATACCATTCCGACCGATATACCTCCAGTAAAATTACGTCCTGGTCCTCGGTCGTTTAAATTGCAGCAGGTTGAGAATCTACGCAAAGTGTAAGTTATTATTTACTAATCAAAAATTGATGGCTAAAGTTTTTATGAATTTATCTTGGAAAAATGAAGTATTAGTCTTTAATTTAACAATATTATATTTTTTAGTACGGAAATCAATGATACTAGTACAATCACAGCCAGCTATAGTCAAAGTTCCAACGAAATCACTAAAAATAATAGAGATTTCAACCAAAATTCAAATGTTTCTGCAACTACTTCATCTGCACCTTCGAAAATGGAGCTTACAGATGTGATCTGTTTGGATAGCGATGATGAAGCAGTTGAGGTAAATTTTCACTCAGCGTTGCACGAATCACTAGTACAAAAATTTTCTCTCTTAATCTAAATTTTGTATTCACTTTTATCATATTACTTTGCAGATCGTATGTGAAAGTAGCATGCGAAGTAGAGGTAATCGTTCAAATCAATTCTGCAATTCCAATGGTCCGAGTAGAAGCAGCTATTCGTCGAGCTTCTCCTCTACCACGATCAAACAAAATAGACTGGTCACGCCGACGTTTAATCAAGTAAACAACAATCAAGTCAATAACAATCAAGTCAATAACAGCTACCACCAACAGCTTCAGCTGCTACCGTCGACGCCACCCTCGAAAGTAGCCCCACCGCCGATGCTTGCCGACAATGACAACGAAGATTCGCCTTTCAATATCATCATCAGCAACGTCACCTCCGTACCTGCCGAATTCTTCGCTAGCGTGCCCGAACCCGCCGACGAAGAACAACAATCCGAACAACAGATCACGCTGATCGCCCCGATGGAATCAAGTGCGCCAAATTCAATATTGAAGCGCACACTGCAGTACGACGATGAGGCGAACGACTGTCAGATCGTCGTCGAGACGTCGAAGCGAGCGCGTCTTGACGATACAATGACAGCGACAGCGACGATACAACCACTGATTAATTACGCGGGGTCGGTGCTTGGTGCCGAGATCGGTGGGCGGGACGCCGTCGCGACGATAGACACAACGACGACAACGACGACGACGGCGGCAGCGGCGACAGCGACGTCGTTGTCGTCGTCTTTGTCGTCGTCGACGTCACTGTTGTCCGGCGCTAAGCAAAGTCCTAACAAAGCTCTAACGTCGGTCGCGTTAGATGGATCCAACACCGAGTCTTCCCCTCTTGACAATGTAAGCACATTTCTTTACTTCTTGAAAAACGACAATTCTGTTATAAGATACGCTTATTAACCGACAAGCTGATGTGTGAGCAAGATTACAAGCCTCAAACGCAGCGATCCCGAAAACTTAGAGTTATTGTCCTAATAATAATAGAGAAAAAAGAGCATTTCCTCGAATACGATACTAACAATGCGTGTGTATGTCTCTTCGTTTACGGGATAGTTAAATAGAGCCTCTCTATCCTACTGTATATAAATATAAAGTCGTGTATGTACATATTTATACATTATAATGATATATAACTTCGATAAAAAAAAAAGAAAGAAAACAAAAAGAAAAAGAGAAAAAAGAAAAGAAAAATGTACAGCTTTCACTCCGTCGAGTCGTGTTTTAATGGATCTTATTGAGTCGTAATCGATTTTATATACTGGAGCATAGTGCGGGGAAATGCGTGACATCTATGTGTATACACCGTCCCCGTACTTTCTCTCTAGTCTCACTCTTGGGGTTCTAACAGTGTGACGGGGATGCAGGCACCGATCCTGCCGGAGTCGTTGAAACCAGCCATGCCTCCTCTCATCATGTTATCGACGCCCCATCAGATGCTCGATCAGCAGATGCAACCGCAGCTACAGCAGCAGCAACAGCAGAAGCTGCAGCAAGACCAGAGCAGCTACTCGTCGCTGAATCAGCTCCTCCAGGCTCCAACGATGGATGTCGGTCCGACCTTGGGATGTAAGTATATTTATATTAAGGATAACAGCGGAATACTTGTTCCTAATTTCTTTTTTTGCGCTTTTGTAGTTAATTTTAGGCGAGTTTTTGTAGTTAGTAAACTGTACTTGAGTTTCAGGGTATCTTTATGATATGAATATATTTTGATAATACTTTTTGGTATAAAACTGTTTCTTCGTATTATAAAAATATAGTCGAGTACGAAAATCCTACAGGTAAATACCAAATTCAAAGTTACCTTTGACACTGTGAATTATATAGAAAGAAAAATCATGATAGCTTTATCAACGTCATTTGTATGAAAAAAAAAACATTAATCTTTGCACTGTAATTAATCATAGATGACTTCAAAATTTTTGTAAATATTGTAGATATACAGATTCCCACCACCTTTGTAACTAACATCTGACTATAAATTTTGTAGACTAAACAGTTGTATAATAACTCTGTTGCATGTTTTTGTATATCTTTACTACTAAACGATCCCTTTCTGTTCGTCTTGACAATGTGAGTATACCGTGGTGATTGCTATGAATGTAAATTCTTATCATTTATTTTGGTCTGTAATAATCGTTAAAATTATTTTGACGTTTTCAGTCGTACCGTTCTCGGACATACAACTGCCAATAGCAGCGGTAGCAGCGGCGATGGCCAGAGTTCCAAATCAAGAAGTTCCTCTAGTGATAGATCTGGATTGATTCCGGATTACGTGCATCTCAGAGAATTAAAGTTCAAAATATGTGGAAACAATCTTGAAGTGAGTAATTTTACGTCTTCATGATATTCTATTCACATGATATTCTATCACTCTAATAATAACGTTTTGGAAGCTTTTGTTTTGTAATTTATCACAAAAGAACAGTTAGCCATTTAGGTAAATCGAAAGAATATAAAATGATAAGATGTTTTGTTGAATTTTAAATTTAATGTTATGAAAAACAGGGAGGAGAGTAAATTAGTCTCCATGACTCGAGAAATAAACTATTCAGTACATTTTTATAAATCGAAAAAAAAGTATTTTAAGTTTTTAAAAATAATAATATAAAATAATAAAAAGGCCTATAAATTGCATAATGAACAATAAATGGATTAACAAAATACTTTTCCATTTTCAGCTGGCGTACAGGTCATGCAAGATCCACATGAAGATGAATGGCTTGTCGAGCTCAACGTCGTTGACGGACGCGGCCACGAGTAGTGTCGCGTCCGGATCGAATGCAAACCCGTCGACTAGCGAGAAGAGTAGCAGCAAATCCTTTTCGCTGCAGCGCTCTGAAGACTCGGACGAGCCGGAGCGCCACCTGAAATCGCTGCGATCGCGAACGCTCAGAAACTTCGTCTATGAGGACGATAACACGCTGCTCGAATATCCGACGTCTGCGAACGAGTCGTCACAGAGTAACGTACGCATCACACGGCGCATGTCCTCGTTGCCTATCGCTGCTGCCGCGAGGCTAGATCGCATTGAGCTCAAGGAGAATTGGGACCCCGAGGTGTCCAGCTCCAACAACACGTTCGATGACACGGACAATAGCGATAATAATAATCAGCAGCAGCAGCAGCAACAATCAGTTGGGGTTAGTACGGATGCGAAGGTTACCGGCGAGAAGTCGAATCAGCGTCTGCCTCGTCGTAGCAATAGGATCGTGCGACATTTTCGTTCAGTACGGAACGGCCAGATAATGATGATGAATGGGGACTCGGCGGATTCGAACAACGACTCGGTGTCCCCGTCGCTGAAACTTCTCCAGAACGGCTCGGCCGAGCAGGACAAACATTTAAAGAATGTTGACATGAAGGATTTGAGATTTGCCCTCACCAACAAAATCAATGGCACAAATAATAACAATAATAATAATTTAATGAATTCGGACGCAGATCTTCGAGTGAGTATCGATTTGCAGAAAATAAGGAACCTCATAAGCGCCAATCCAGATTTATTTTTTAATACGAAAAATAACGGCATCAGGAGGCTGTGTGTTTATAGAGTTGATGATAAGCTAAGAGTCGTGCTCACCACGGGCGAGAAGAAGTTTCTCACGAAATCACAGAGCTTCGGTTGTCTCGCGGACATCACGACTGATAGTCTGACGCGCAATCGATGTAAAAGTAGAAGCTTAGGTAATTTGTCGGACATCGATAGTAACGATTTATTGCCGCTGACTGATAAAAAAGACTGCACGGAGAAAAAGGTTCGTCGAAACCAATTGCGAAAAACTAGACAATTCGAAAAGCACGAATGCGTTAGGTAATCCCATTTATATCAATCATCATTCATCGTTTTATTGTACATTTTTTTTTATCCTTGAAACGAGAGGAAAAAAACGATACTCGCTATAGGCACACACCCAGTCTTTGAGCATATTATATTCAGTTTGAGTGCAATTTCTTTTTTTGATTTGATCAGTTATAATGAATGACTCATGAATTCATTTTCTCGTCTGCTTTTGATACAGCATAATGCCATTCAGCATAACTTTACGTTTTATAACTGAATATTTGACCATATTCGGTTTTCGTGATAATTGAAAGTTACATTTATTTTGTCGATACCGCTTTTTATTGCTACAAATGGACATTGCTAATATTATGTAGATAGCGTATAAATAAACCGTATGTTAAAATTTTAATATGTATTGTAAACTATTGTAATAAATTATGTCTATTATAAAAAATGATTACGCTAATTTTGTTCGTTTAAAAAAAAAAAAAGACCAAGTACCCAGATATTGAAAAATGTCACATTTATTTCACTTTTTTTTTTAAATTTGCTTCATCATAGAGCTTTGGCGTAAACTGCTTTGTAAGTAAATGTGTGTAATTTACATGCTTATTATATCTTAGTCTAAAATAAATGTACTATACAAAAGTTATAGTAAGGCAACATATAAGATAAATTAAACTAACAGCCTTATTGCAACAGTATAATACAGAAATACTGTAAATATACTATAATTTACATTTCACTTTTTTTTTCGTAAGAAATAATGATAAGTACACAATTACTGCAGTAACTATTAAATACGGAAATAATTACGGTACATCTAACTGATGTTAGAGGAAGTCACTTTCTAACGTTTTGCAATATTCCTTTAATGGAAAATGACCATTAGCAACAACTAATGAATCTTAATTATCCAGTATATGATTCCAATTCATGAAATATAGATTGGAATTATTTACTGCAGTTGTGTGTGCTTAAGATAAAAATAAGTAGATACTTAAATAATGACATCTAGTTCTAAATATTTTGCAACATATATTGCTGCATCGAAGTAATATTGAATTTGAATACAACGTACATATAACTCTGTTGGTAATCAATATATTGATAGATTTAAAGTTTTTAAAAAACCTTAGAATTTAATTTAAATTCAATAAAATTACTTATTTTTTAATGCTTCTTAGTTTTCGTTATACATATAATGTATATTTGTTTGATAAAACATCATTTGAATGATTATATTTTATCTTATAACACTTTTGAACATGTATTATCTAACTTGTATATGTATACAATTATTTCTTGTAAATTATGTACACATTTAAATTTCTATTTTAATGAATCTGATGACCTTAATTATATGAATTATATAGGTATAAACTTATAAATAATGAGCCTTTCATAAAAAACGAGGTAGTTACAAGTACCAAAATAATTGGCATAAATCATATAAATGGGAATGAAACACCTCGCCATCATTTAAAAAAATGAACAATGAGAACACCATTACATAGGTTTCCAGGCAACAGTGCTCATTTTGTTATTAAGTTCTTGTAAAATAAGTGAACACGTAAGTTGTTTTTCTGGTGATAAACTGCTAACACCTTCCATTTCATCATCATCATCTCCTGCTCCACTACTGCCACCACCTTTACCTTTTCCTTTTCCTTTTCTCTTCTTTTTCTTGTTCAACTGACGGCAGTCATTATCGGATCCTGTTTCTGTTGCTGCTCTTCTTAACTATAAGAATAATACACCATTACTATACATAATTAATCTCTTCAAATATTTTCAACAAATAACTAAAAATTTATTATTATTTTAATTTTATATCATCTATATTCTTTATATATATACTAGCAAGGTTTAACTAAAATATTTTATTCTAATAATGATGAATATCATATCAAGTCATTCATGTGCATGAAATTAATTATAGAATTAAATATTTTTATTCGTCACTTAATTAAAAATTTGCATTTTTGTACTAAATAATTTATTTATTTATTTTTTTTGTTGTGAAATTTGTATAAAATGTATATATAAATAAGTCTTCAAGAAATACTTCTAACAAAATATATATAACTATTATTAAGGAATATGGCTACTAAGCCAATCAATAAACACGAATACATTACTCATAGCATTACCTTAGCACTTTTCCGAGTCTGTTTATCATATTCAAGTGAATCATAATAATTTGGCTTTTCTCTTTTGATCCTATTTGTCCTTCTTGTCTTCATTGCACCACCTTCAGGACTAGGTGGGCTCTTTATGGAATTTCTTCGTGCATTGAAAAAGGAGTGCCCACAAGGACATGCTTTGCAAGCAACAGGAACCTGCCATTTTAACATCATATGCATAAANNNNAAAAAAAAAAAAAAAAAAAAAAAAAAAAAAAAAAAAAAAAAAAAAAAAAAAAAAAAAAAAAAAAAAAAAAAAAAAAAAAATCCGTTACGCCATTATTAATAATATTAATAGATTTGAGGTTAGCAAAATAATTCTAGTATTACCAAAACGAACTCCCAAAGACAGGAAAATAAAAATACCTGTTGTTCGCATTTTGGACAGCCCTTGCTGATCGTCTTCGTCTTGGCCATCTCCTACAAAAACGTATACAGAACTTGAACGCCAAAGTCGTTTAAATACTACGAAAATTCTTTCCACATATAGGTGACGAGGAAAAAATTTATCGCCTACCTACACGCGAACGCGAGTTAATTAAAGGAGCGCACGAAAATTTCGAGTGACTTCATCGGGCTACTAATTCGCTGAGAGATTAGATTATGTCTCTCTCTTTCCCACTCTGGCTCGCTCGCTGGTTCGTTCGCACGCGCGCGCGCGATTCGCGTCGAATTTATATGTATTCATAAGTATCTACAAGCATAGGTAAGTAGTGGTATTATATATATTTGCACTCACACATTTTAGGGAGAAACGGAACAAAACAGAAAGAGACGGAGAGCCGAGTATATGGGGAAAGACCGAAAGACAGATACAGTGAGCGAGAGCGAGAGAAGAGAGTGGAGAACATTACAGAATAACAGAATGTTATACCGAGATTATAGACAAAGAGCCGTGGTGGGGGTAAGTCTCTCGCTCGCTCTCGTCTCTCTTGGAAGACAGAGACAGACAGACGTGACGTATAGCACGTAAAGTTAAAGTATCTACCTATACATCCACCTATCAAAGAAAACGCGAATCGTATTACAAGAAAGCGCCTATTAGACTCAAGTATACATTTCCTTACCCACTCAGGAAAAATTGAACGTGACGACGAAGTCGGCGTCCAGCTTCCACGGCTTGTTCGGCTGATCAGGGCCGGCGGGCGCAGCAGCAGCGGCCACTGCTACCTCCGTAGTAGCAGCAGCGGCGGTGGCAGTAAATTTTTTACTGCGGCGCGACGACGGGACGAACAAGCCCTGCAGCAACGAGGACGTCGGCGGCTTTGGCTGCGCGGGTCCGCAGGTAGAACGGTTTCGGAGATGCACCGCCGCTTTGGCAGTGCTGGCGGCCGAGCGCTTAGAGGTTAGGAGGAACTTCCTGACTATTCCCATATCCCATCTGTACTGACGGTGGCTGAGGTTATTCTATCTGGCTGGCGCGGCAGCATCGGTGATTCAAAGGCAAGTGTGTTTGATAGAAATCGAGATCCTGCGCGCGAAGCTGTGACGATGTGATTTGTATAAGGATTAAGGAGACTGTTGGGAATGTGTGCCTTTGACGGGTTCACGGAACGCGCTGTCGGTCGGGTTCCCACTTATCGAGTGTTGGTAAACAAAGCCCCGAGTTTCGGAGTTTGGCGCGTCGTATGTATATGTGTCACGACTCACGACATTCATGACTCATGTGGGTGCGTATATAATATGCATGAAATTTCTGAGTACATACATGTAT
>JAPYZP010000959.1:0-19344 GCA_030522985.1 Torymus sinensis | reverse complement strand
ACTATAAACGAAATACTTGCTTTTTTGACTTTATAAGACGCCCGACTCGTTGAAATTTGATAATAGAAACTTGCATAACAATGTAGTGATCATTTTTAATCAATTAAAAACTGTACAAAACATATATTTTTGATATTTGGAAGCTGGCGATATCGGTTATTTAAGCTTTTGGATAAGTGAAGATAGCGAACTAGATAAATGGCCGAATTAGCGAAGTGGCCGAATTACCCCGACCTACCTTTTATTCGCTTAATTGTTACAAGTATGTAAACCGTGTACGCACTGAAAGCAATGCGTAAAGCAGTACTTTATGCACGTTGTTATCAAAAATTATAATTAAGATAATTTTATTGCAATAGTTAATAAGAACTACCTTTCATTGGAATTTCCTCAGGAAAGTCAAACGAATTAGTCGTTGCTGGTAGTCGAATGCGCATACACAGCTGCAAATCTATGTGAGATGCAAAAATTTGGTGGTAGGTCCAGCCGCGTCACTGCTTGTTGAACAGATAAAAATGACAGCACGAACAAAAACATGATAGAACTATACTGACCATTTTTTGTTTCGTATCTACATATACGTTGCACGTGATATAGATGTGAATGCTGTCTTGTGAATATATATTGTATACCACAACTCACGGACATACGGTATAAAATCAATTTTATTAAAATAAATATAATCACTCCATGCTTTTATAATCGAAATTAATTATAGATAGTTATTGCATTTCAAGTAATTTAGAATATTTTAGAGAGTGATTAACTAGTTTACCCTTTAGATAAATATATTTTGAATTAAAGACGTTGATATTATGCGTTTTTTAAATTTTTGTTCATGCGAGTATAGTTATTAATAAAGTCATTATTATGCACTTTTGGAAAGTGCATTAAGTAACTTAGTTGTAAGAATAAGATTTCAATAATGGCTGGATGATACATCAGAGAAGTATATCGCATCGTATACTTGGATTATCGCACTTTTTCGCGGTTGAATCCATTTTTTTAAACATTAATAAACGACGATCCTTTAAGGAGCTTTAAAACTAAAAGGCCATTCGGAGACAATAGATATGAACGAGAAACGTCTTTTATTATTCGATATCCGTTATTGAGTTGTCTCAGCGACCTTAAAGGATTAATTATTATGAATCGTTGTACAGTAAAATACCGATTCAACGATACAATATTGAAACTGTTTTCATTGATATTTCACAACGCACTATTGACGCAATATTGACAACCATATTAACACAATCCTATTTTACTGTACTATATTCATAAATTTTTATTTATATATACATATATAATTATTTTAATATCTTTTTTCATCTTTTATGAATCCTTTTCTTTCCATTATTTCAAAAGTCCATGAAAACAGGAACATTTACCTTGCTGCTCGTCATTTACCAGCTTTATATACAAACTTTCTCTCTCTTTGCATTGTGTCTGTGGAAATGTCAATCTTATGCTTTACAGATACGTAGCTTACAAACCTCTGCTTTATATCCATCAAGCTACATAATATATGAACTACGATCTTCATTCTGCTCTTAAATGCTTTCACAGTCATTTCAGATTCTAGCGCTAACCTTTCGCTCATAATAATCCTTATACTATTTACAACTTTTTCTCAGAAATGTTGGTGATGTTTAGTTTATAAAATGAAGAAGTAAACGTTATTGTTACAAATGAAAATTAAAATAAATCTTAATCAGTGTTTGATGTTTGTCAAATTCTTTGTGTGTGATGTAAATCGATTTTTCACGTTTATAATGAGGAAATCATTATAGATACATAACATTTCCAACATTATTATCAAATATCTATAAATACAAACAATAAATTACACTATTACGCATACATAAAAATAATTGTTGACAATGAGTGTCTGCTTTCAGATGTATACTTGTAATATTAATTTATATAAATTATTCTTATAAAATAAGAAATGAATTACTGTTTTATATATATATGGATTTCAATGTTTCAAGTGAAAAAGGCACTGCTGCTTGTTGTATATGCTGCACATGTGAAATAATGAATAAGTTTTCCAAATTTAAGAATCAGTGTTTTTGACTATTGAAAACTTTTCAAATTTGTTTTATTGGTTTTTAAAATATATATTGTATGAAGATTAAAATTCTTGGCCTCAGCTTACACGTGCTATATTAAGAATCCGCATGAACAGACAGATGACGAACAACTGATGATTCGAATTTGTAATTGGTATGTAATTGGTGAGTTGATGAAAGATTGTCGTAAGCTAAGGCCAAAGAGTTGATCATTCGCATATAGCCTAGTCGAGTGGTGCGGCCAATAGAGCCTATATACATAGACTTAGCGCGCGATTGTATAGATGATCGCGAGACATCTGTGTGAGAAAGGCCATCGGGGGCGCTAAGCCGTGAGGCTCCGCGTCCCCGCGGCTCCCCCCGCAGACGCTCCCCAAGCTCCCTCAGGAATAACCTTGGCTTGACGTATTTTAGGTCGGCGAAGCGCGCGATATCGCAGCCGGTGGAGAGCAAGTCGGCCAGCCCACTGGAGCGGAGCACGAGCGTCGGGCCGGCCTCGCCCTCGGGCCAGCAGCGCTCGCCCCCCTCGCCGCCGAGCAAGTCCGGCGCCCCGGACAAGTTGTGACGATTCGCTCGCTGTCGCTCGTTATTCGAGCCACGGCGGTAGGTAGAAGACGAATCCTCGTCGCGAGAGCTGCGCCGAGCTGACCCGCCGGGACGACCCGCCGCGACGACCCGCCGGGACGAGCTGGGACAGGCGGGATCGCAGGGAGAGAGAGAGAGAGAGAGAGAGAGGCTTCTCTCGGTAACGTGCCGCCGATCGCCCGCCGACGGGGACTCTGCGAGGCGAGCTCGTCCATGTGATATACACTTATATAGCTGCAGGCAAAGGGAAAGTCGACAGTTTTTTTCGCTCACTCTAATATTTTGACAGAGAAAACGCTAGCTCATTCTCAAAGGATGAGGCACGTTTTCTTCACTATCATTAAATATTCTAATATTGACAATCGGGAGAGGTATTGTCTGCCTGCTCCAATGAGAAAAGTAAACAATAACTTAGATTGAGATTTTTCAGAAATTATAACATCGGTATACGTAAGATTTTTACATGTTTAGATTATACTTTGAAAGCTTTGTCATTGCTCGTAGTCTTTTGGAAACGCATTTAAAGGGAGATATTATTGCATTGGCGAACTCACTGCAGAGTCTCTGCTCTTCACATTCTAAAGAACTAAATAAAAAAAGTGTTAGAACTTTTTTAAGAAGCTAAAATATTCTAAGAATACGTATAGGTGCGCTACATAACGTATATACATGTATAATAAATAAGTGTAAAGTCTAAAAAAAAACTGCACTGCAAGAATGATTTGCTAATTCAGGGAGAATGCGTCGAAACCTATATATATATATATATATTGTACGCGTAGCAGGTAAATACGCTCCGATCAAAGTTTATTTTTTATACGTAAACTATGTGTTTCGTTGATATATATACACATCACACACACCCATATACAGGCAGACACAGAGACGGTGAGAATGGTGCCTCGATTAGCTCGATCTCTGCGTCGCGCGAGGCAGCAAGCAGGCGGCAATTGTGGCACTTGGTGATAAAATTAGCATTCCCGACGATCATTCTATAGTGACAGACTCTGAGATAAAATATGCTAATTTGTTAAGTATGAAAAGAGATGCATCGATGCCATATTTTAGCTCTTAAGGTGTAAGTACTTGTTGAAACTGTTACCTGATGATAAAGAAACTTCCTCTTGTTGTTGCTAAGGTACGGAGATATAGATATATAAACGGATATAAATAAACTGTCTGATACGTATATAGAATACCTCGGTATAAGTATAAAGAGATATCAATGCATGTCGCTGCAACATAAAAACGTGATATGTTCGGCTTCCTCGGCGATGTTATGCGCCTCTTCTAAAATGACTACATTACACTATTCCGGGGCTTCACGTTAATAAATAAATAATAGAAAACGTACGTTACCCTGTGGATGAAGGGTATACGTAATTTCCGCGGTGCTAATTTGCAAATATACATAGGTACTGCGGTCATGTCGAACACGCGTTTAACAGTCTCATTCCGCGCGCGCGTATCTACATACGATGTGTATAATACTTACTAATTTCATTGCGAATCGGACGAAGCCGTTTTTCATTATGTTCGTAAAATTGACTTGCGTAGGAATGTTTGATATCGATAAATAAAAAAAGGATTTATCTGTATTTTCTGATACTGTTGGTACAAAAGAAAGGTAGTCTTGTTATCCAAGGTAGGACTGCAACTGCGCGCCATACCTACTGTAAAAATGTAATTACAACCTGCATCAAATTAAGACGAGTTATTGTTTAACGGGAAGCTAGAGATCTGTACGCTCCAATCTCTAATAAGTAAGGGCAAGAAATGTAAAGAGAGCAAGCGTGTCCGTCAAGGCGCCGACTATTAACAAGTTCAAATAGGTGTATATTAGGTGTTGCATTATAGGTTTACTCCTTTGATTTGTAGTCTTAATCGATAGTGTATATGATAATCCATCCATTTCTAATGGATTTTTTATTCCATATAGCTAGTAAACCGCTGTTCGATTTAATCCATATAAGAAGTACAAGACAGAAATGAGCTGTTCAGTTGGCTCAACTCAGAGTCGAAATTAAAATAAAAACGCAAATGCATTACGTATTTCACCATGTAAACTCAGTCCGGAAAATACGCAATGCAATATAAGTTAATTGTAAAAAAGACAGTTTTACCACGACATGCACGACTGTTTGTATTGTTGTAATATGACACGAGAGTAGTAGTCCACTATTACTAATATCTAAAAGATATAGATATACATATATATATATATATATATATATATATATATATATATATATATGTATGAAAATATCCCTAGGTACATACCTAATAGCGACTGCGAAAAAAATATTTTAATTATGTGGATAGACCGCCGTTATCGTAAATAATGAAAATAAATATTTTTATTAGTGACTACTTCAAATGAAACGTAAAAATAATTGTTAAGTCAAATTCATTGTTTTATATTTTACTGCTCTTGTTAGCTCATCTTATGCATTTGACGAATTGATACATTGAATGTATTCATTTTATTGACGATCGTTGAAAAATCCTGTTAAAAAGTTTATGTGCGAGTGGTGTATGTGTATATTGAATTATCGATCTTTGAAAATAAAGCTAAGTAATTAACGTGTGACTTTTAATTAAATCACCTTTATCTGTCCCTTTTAATGCTAATAGGGTCAATTTTTATTTCAATAGTATATTCTATTAATATTAAATAATCAATTCAAAATTGCGTTATGAGATATTCAGAAAAATCGTATTTTGGTTTCGCCGTTCATAAATATAATTTTTCTTAGAATTTCAAAGGTATGTGCCACTTTAAATCGAATTATATCCACTTTCGATATATCTCGAAATTCGGTAGAATTCGGTTAGTTTAAAGTTGGGAATTGAAGTGTGTTCACTATTATACACTGTGCATTACATACACACAGTAGTTAAATTAAATACCAATAATTTGAAAATAGCTTTCTTATTAGAATAATGTCGTCTACGTATACTCCTAAGAATGTAACTTATAGATTTGCTAATAAAGGAAATAATTTGTCAAAATTTCAAGAAACTTTGAGACAGGTTAGAATAAACACATTAGAATTAAAACGAATTTTTC
Source organism: Torymus sinensis (assembly GCA_030522985.1). Lineage (NCBI taxonomy): Eukaryota > Metazoa > Arthropoda > Insecta > Hymenoptera > Torymidae > Torymus > Torymus sinensis. Next base: position 13,614 of record JAPYZP010000959.1, on the reverse strand, counting down.
AAAAAAATATTGATAATATCAAATATGGAATGTTTTTACTTCTGTTAAATTTTTAAAGTTTATTTATAAATGTTCATAGAATTGTCATCAACAAATGCGAGAAAGACGAGGCCAGTTGTTTAATAAAAGGAGGACTGGCTTACTTTCTGATGAGGATGTGCAGGAAGCATTAACAGAAATAGTTCGTCAAGAGTTTAACAACTTGGCTACAACGGATAAGTCTGAATTTAACATAAGTACAAAAACAATAATTAACAGTCCTTTAAATCAAGATGAGGCTTTAAAAGAAGAAAGTGAACTAATTGCTGAACAAGGTGTTTTTTTTTTTACTTTTATTCTATTGTGATTTTTGTTGCATGCAATAATTTTGGATTTCATAAGTGATAAATTTTCTAGAATATTATTTAAATTGTATACTTGTGCTTTGTGTATGTGTATCAAGAGTCTGCTAGTGCTGTGTGTTGATTGATTATATTTTGAAAGTATATTAAAACCTTATGCTTTCAAATTTTGCAGAGCAATGGATAATGCAAGAATATGAAAGACTGATGAAAAGTGAAGAGCAAATGTTCGATAAGTTTGAAGACGAAGTATTCTGTCCTATGTGCCAAAAGTCATTTCTAGAAGAAATTCCTGACTTCATAATCTGTAACTTATGTGGTTTGAAAATTCGAACTGATATAAATCTTCAGAAATTCAAATATAATTTAGAGTTGTATGTTAACATGCATTCACAAAATTGTCATAAAGTTCCTGATTTTTCTCTTGCTGAAGATAAAGATATGTCACTCTGTATATCATGTGAAGCTTGTTCAAGTTTCTTTTTAATAAAAACTGTAGAAACATGATAAAATATAAAAATAAGTGTGATGTATAGTGAAAAGAACAAATTGTTAAACGTTAAATACAAATAATTTTCAAAGGCTTTTTGCATGTTACTATTTCACAGAGAAATATTTATAGATTGTATTTTTTAGTAATTTTCAATATCAGTATCACATCACAAAATATATTATTTGAATTAATTTTTTGTTATATACATAAAACTTTTCAATTTACCATTGTAACATTTCTTCTGTGTTTTTCATAAGTATCGATTTTTTTTTCTTTTATTGTAAAAAGTCTTTGTAAAAATATATAAATCTAAAAATTGTAAATTTTTCTTTAGCTAATTGAATATTGTAAAAAACTGTGATAGAATATATGTGTAATTATAATATTTGCGCATTTAAAATTTCTGCAGGCAGATAAAGATTGTTAAAATATCATGGAATTAAATGAAGTATAATATTTTTTTATAAAATAGTAATGAATTTCTTGTTATTTTCATAGCTCTGTATTAACATGCATCAATTGTAAATTTTCCTCTGTATATTAGAAAAATTAAAAAAATCCAAAAATTATAATTTTGATACAATTTTAATATAACTATAATTATAATTTAACATATACCATATATATATATATATACAAGTAAATAATAATTTGTAATTTATCTTGTTTTTTTAATAAATATTTTAATTTGTATTTTGGAATATAACACTTTATAAAACCTATCACCCATAATTTATATATCGTATACATAAATACAAAAGCCTATTATAATAATTTCATAATCAAATCATGAAAATTTATCTTTTTTTTTAATTTCATGAAATGAGTTACCTATATTTAATTTATTTTGAAATAGTATGCAATTTTTATTCTTATTATAGTAATACAAATTGTAGTGTATGAAATACAAAATACAACTAACTTTTATTTATATTAAATAGTTTTCACAATTATAGAATGAAAGCCTAGAAACGATAATATAAAATCTTGATTAGAAAAATTATATTCACTGCAACTTTCATTCTTATATTGTAGTAATAAAAAGTAGTGTATCGAATTCAACTAACTTTCATTTATATATTAAATAATTTTCACAATTAGAATTAAAACCTGCAAACAATAATAATTTATATTCACTCATCTAGCTTGCGATATTCTAAAATGAATAAAGAATTTTATAAGTATGAAAATTTTTAAATGCTTAATGAATTATTTCTAAAAAATTTTTCCAAATAACTATTCATTTTTTTTACATAAATTATATATAGCTACATAAATATGAATATAGATTAATATTATTGAATATTATTATTTTCCCGTATTTGTTGTTAAATTATTGACGTAACACGTAATTAAATTAAATTAGTTTATGTATCTAGTCTTCAATACTGAAATGTACTTATCAAAATGTTTAACAAATTCAAAGTATTTTAAATCCAACCGCCTAATCTATCGAGTTTTATAGGATTCGAGATTTCAGTTTTTTATCGATTTCGATTGATGTTAACAAGGTTAGGTTTTTAGGATTTTAGGAGGGAAAATCATGTCAACATTTCTGAATAACTCACTTCATGTGTAGACGAGAGTTCGAGAGTATCTATTTACGAGTTCTTCCTCCCATATTAGTGACACCGAACAAATGTATATTAAATTGGTTTGTCTTATGGAAAACAGAATTCTAATTATAAATCTTTGAGTTCACTATTAAATGTTGATAGAAGTTTAGAATCATGATGGCCAAAGAGCTAGTAAGTCCTTCTAACTCAATTAAACTTAAGACTCTCAAAGCAGCTCGAAGAATAAAACATGGATCGCCAAAGATACGTGACGTCCTTCGAGAAGTTGGTGATATTTTTTATCTCTTCAATTGTAATAGCTATTCAATTAAGGATCATTTACTTAAAAATGAATTTTTTTGTATGAATTTAGAGATGTCGACGTCAAATCCACGAAAGACGCGATGAACTACTTTCTAAAAGAAGACTTGGACTAGAGAATTATTCTCAAGAAATTAAGAATGCATTGTCAGATATTGTGCATAAAGAATTCGATAATATTTCGTCAATGGAATGGATAAGGTTAACAAATTCATCTGATTCAGTTGTCGACCTTGGTTTTCCTCTTGATCAAGATGAAGCATTAGCTATTGAAGACACCTTTGAAATTGATGAAATAATAGAAGGTATGTATTGTTACATATACATATAAATAAATAGAAATTTTCAAAAGAATTACAATAAAATTTCATTAGTAAATGTAATAGAAAAAATTTTCATAGATTTAATTCTTTTTAGAACAATGGATACATGAAGAGTATCAAAAAATGTTATGGGAACAAAAAGAAATATCATCAATGTTTGCTGATGATGTGATATGTCCAATATGCCTCAAATTTTTACTTAAACAAATTCAGGACTTTGTAGTATGCGATTGTGGTTTGCGGTTACCAATGCGCATGGGTTTACAAACTTTAAAACATAATATTCAAGAACAAGTTAATGCTCACTCTGCTGTTTGTTTAAATGTACCGAAATTTTCATTGTTTCAAGATGGTGAAAGTATTTCACTGTGTATGTCTTGTATGGCTTGTGATATTTTTGCTTTGGTTTAGCATTGAATATGTATAGTATTAAATTAATTCGACAAAAATCATCTTGATGTTTCAAAAAATCAGTTTGATTATAAATATTTGCAAATATAAAGTAATTTATACAACTATATTTATTACAGTGTAATTTTAGTTACATTATTTATACATTTGTAGTTAATAAAAAATATCTTTTTCTAGAAAATTTATACTTTTTTTAATAACAATTATTTTTTCAAATTACATTAAATTCTGTTTCATAATTATGTAAGTATATATAATCATTTATAATTATTATTAAAAAATTTATGGTTTGAGAATACAATTAATTTGTAGAATAAAATTAGTTGTTTTAGAAAACAGGTTAATAAAAGTCCATTATATATATCTTGTACATTGAATATTTTATTACATTCATGTGATAAAGTAATTTTCGTTCTAACGTATTATAGTAAGTATTTGTTATTGTTTGAATTTATTGGAATTCGAAAATTTCCGTTTCACTCAGTAAACCTTGTAAGTTGCTTATATGTATGTATAGTTATTCACGGAATTGCGTCCTATACGCTTCGATCGTGTAGGTACCGCGAATTAAGAATCTATGTTCAATGATACATACGTAAATAGTTATTATTCGGTTGAAGTGACAGAGAATAATAAAATTGATAATGTCTACAGCAGCATTAGCTAAAAAGAGCGTAAAAGTTAGATGTTGTAACAAGAAAAACGACTTAACAAAGTTACGTGAAGATTTAAGAAAGGTTAGAATTCAAAAATTTTTATAATAAATATAATATTCTATTTTAAAATAAATTGAAAATATTTTAAATTCAAAGATATTATAAAAATGTACGATTTTGCTTAAATTTCTAGAGATGTAAGGTACGAATGAAGGAACAGCGTGAAGAGTTACTTAATCAACGAAGGTTTGGTGTAACTTCTGATGGTGCTGTTCAAGATAAATTAAAAGAAATTTTTCATACAGAATTAGATGATTTAACTAAAACAGATGAATATGATGTTCCTCAAGGAACAGTTGATGTCGTGAAAAAACTCATTGATAATGTTGATCAAGCAGACCCAAAAACAGAAGAAGGTATATTTTTACATTTTTTCTTATTACACTTATTTTCATAAATATATTTGTATAATATAATATCTTTAGAACATCTGATAATGAAAGTACTTATAATAATATTAGAATACAAAATTTTCCAATAAAATTTTTTATTTTGTAGAAAAATTAATTGTTGAGGATTATAGGAAGCTCAAAGAAGAAGAAACACACGATCTCTTAAAAGAAGACAGTTAAATTATTATATAAAGTATTTATTATGTACCATTAATTCTAAATTTCTTCACCTCTAACGATCAAAATGAATGCCAAAAAATGTCAACAAAGAGAATTCATTTTGAAACAATAATTTACGTAAACAATCTTTACAAGATCAGTATATACTTTAATAACAATGGTTTTTTTTTCATGTTTAATATAATAATATATTAAATATATTATTGTATTTCATTACATTATTTTTTCACAATTAAAAATAAAAAAATTATCAAATTGCATTTTTTAAATACTATATTTTGTGATAGGTAAAAAGATAAAATCACTGTATTTATAAATTCATTGAAATAAGTATATTAGATGATTTATTAGATGATTATAGATATTATTTTTCTAAAATTTTAGTTTTAGGTTCACTTAAGTATGTATGTAACAAACTGCACTATAAAAAGTGCATGAAATTACTCATGATTTAGACTGTTAATTGTTTAATTTTTAATACTACTTAATTATTAAATTGTGCATTTAAATACTTACATTAGTAATGCTATGTTACTATCTTACTTGAATTTCTTCTACTATTAAATTAATATTTTTTCATCATATTCCTAATCCTTATACTTATAAAACATGTATACTTCGATTATTTTGTTACAATTGCGGTAAATGTAATAAAATGTACTTTTCAAGAAATGTTGATAATCTGTTGATTTTATTTTTATTTCAAATTAATTCTTAAAAGATAATAAGTATTATAATTTCATATACAAATATAAAATTTTATCATATACAATAACATTACATTCCAACATATAGATGACATTTTATAGACTATAAATTATATCTATTAAGAGTTCTATTTTTCGTTTTTCCTTTTTTTTTTTAAATCTATTTTTGAAATGTTAAACTCCCTGTTTCTGATTAGTTACTTTTTAAGTATGAAATGAAATGAAAATTTGTAAAATGTTAAAATTAATTCAGAAGGTTTCTAAAAATAAGGTTTCTATAAAAAAAAACTATTTTTTCTATCAAGCTTTGTTTTATATTCAGTAACAATAATGACACATTTGGTGATGATGTACAAAAATTCTTTACATACAATATTATTCTACCTAAAGATTGGACTGTAATAAGTGTTTTCTTTTTACATTATCACATGAAACTTTAAAAATCTCGCATTACATAACATTGTCAATTTAACATACGTATAATTTGTGAGTAGAATTCACATAACAAGCTTTACTTAGGGTTCCTTTATCTTTCTGTTCACATTATTTTGTTCCATATAAGGACATTTATAAGATAGTTCCCTCACTGAACCCTTGAATAGAAATAATCTCTAAACTGGTTATAATATAAAAAAGTTAGAATCTACACTAGTTTATCAGGTATAATAAAGTAAACTTCAATCATCGTGTTTAAAAAATAGATTAGATCACTTAGTAAAAGTTTTTTCGCTTACACCATGTCTTGCATAACATAACAACAATTTATCTAAGTAACAATTGCAAAATCTGCGCCTCCACCATTGTGTAAAATCTTTAACGTTTCATACGAAACTGTAAGAATTAAATTATTAAGTCTAATATACTATATATCAGATTACTTTTTGCAAGATTTTCATATAAATTGACTTCATTTCTCACCTTCTTGCATTAAGTATTCTTTCTTATTTCTTTACCAAGAAATTCACGCATGTACATGATTTTGTGAAAATTTAGAAAAATAGTTTTTAATGATCAGTCATCTAAAAATTTTGGTTCTGTGGATTAAGTTTGTGCAAACAAATTATTAATGTGAAAATAACGAAAATTAAAATTTAAAATTATATTTTAAAGATTTTATAATTATTGACTACTATTTACCTTTTAAATAATCAAATGTTGAAAATATTAGGCAAGTATTGGGCAGAATATTTTCTAAATGATATCTTCAAGACTCTGTGTTTATATATTTTGTATTAGAAAATTTATGGATAATTTTATTTATACACGGAAGCTACATAACTTTTTGATGAAGAGTTGTTAATTAAAACAAAATTCAATTTTTTTCAAGATATTGTTCAGGTGCTCCGAAATTCTGTTCGTTACAGAAACAAATATTTGACGTATTCTATTCTTTAGTATAAGTGAATTTGAAATTCAATCTTTACATATGTCGAAATAGGCGTAAAATAATTCACCATTTTCACCAATTTAACTCCACCAAAGGTCAGCACGGTTATTATCCAGAATGGTCCGAAGACAGTTATATTAAGTTTTTGTATATAAAAAAAACCATACATTTATATACTTTACAAAAATTTATACAATAATAATTACTGTATATTCGAAATTTTGGAAATGATATATGTATATGGCACTCAAATAATTTTTAGAAAGTTTATGAAATAAAATATTTATTGGTATTTTAGACAAACTTGTAATTAACAAACTTGTAATACAGATAAATTAAAAAAAGTGAGTGTTCGGACCACTCTATAGTCTTGATACTTATATTTTTACACGCGCCTTTGTCTTTACTTTTAAGTAAAAGCATTTACCTATAAATATTTTCCCATAATGTTCAATTAATTTCTTAGCAATTAACAATCTATTGGCCAATATCTAAGAAATTGCACTTATGTTGTGTCCATTGGAGTTTTATACATTAGCAAAAGCTTGAATATTCCTATCACTTAAAATGACTTTAAAGTTTTCTGTACAAATTGTATTTTCGTGCAATTATATATAATCTGCGGTAACTGTCTTTCTTGCTTACAAGTTTCGTATCGAACTTGGAGAATGAATTTGCATTATACGCAAATCCTCACTTAATTTTAAAATATACACAATTGAAATCGATCACTGCATTGACTTTCGCCGTTCACTTTGATTGACGGCAGCGAGTGCCTCCTCTGGTAGTCGAGATGGATCATTAAGGATATCAGTGGCTGTGCACAGATACCTTAGTGAATTGAGAACAGCTGTAATAAAATAAAATAAAATGACTATCCATAACCTTTAGTCTATTGTCTGTTTAACATAGGTATTTAGAGACAGTAGAAATATTATAATAATACCGACAATTTTTTTCAATTATTGAAGAAAGAATGAAATGAGAAAAAAGTTATAAAAATGTGTGTTGGATACTATACCTGGCCTGAGATCAACTAATGAACAATGCGTTTCTACCCATGACGTCGTTGTTCTGCATAAATCTTCTATACTTCCAGTAGAGACGGAAGAATTAAATGAAACCATTAAAGGTTCTAATAATACACTGAACTGTAGTAAACATTAAGGAAATATAATTTAATATAATTTAATATAATTTATAATTTAGTAAAATACAAACATGTAATAAAGTCTGAACAAAAATATTTTAATTAACAAAGGATACAATCCAAAATTTCCAATTATCTCTCGTTCGTACTCGAACATATTCGTCAAACATTTCTTTTATTTTATTTGTCCTTTGTCTTGAAACTGGAGCTCCAGTGGCAGGTAACATTGATTGGCAATTACTAAAAAAAAAAAGAAATATAATACAGTTTAACATATTTTACAACTTCAAATAAATTAGTGTTAAATAAAATAAATATTCACAGAAACTGTCCACCCCTTCGCCATTGCAAAAAAAAATTCTATAAGAAAAAAAAGAGTATTTACCTTATAGCTACATTAAGCGAATCAATCTGTGATCTTAGTTTGTCCATCTCATCTTTCAACTGATGTCTTTCTTGACGCAATAACCTTATGTAATCAGCGCCTTTTTGGAGCATTGCGGCTTTACTCATCTTGGTATTTGGATTTTGACTAAGCTGAGGTATTAGACTGTAGAGCATATCAAAGCCATTCTTAATGTTGTAGCGGCGCTTTTGTTCGGCGTGTATGTGTCCAACTCGGCGTTGCTCTTTGTACTGTCCTCTTTCTGGTTCACTTTTCACGTAACCCCGACTTGGGGACAAAGGACTTCCTATGTTCATTGGGCTGTGCAATGGACTAAGACTTAGACCCTGTGGACTGTGCGCTGTACTGTCTTTTGGCGAGTTGGGATTACTACTGTGTGACTGATGCGCCGCTTGATTACTTGTGTTTAGCAGTATTTGCTGAGCAGGACTCGACTGTTACAATTTTAAACAGATTTGGAAATAAAGGTTTTATTACAATCAAGTGATCTTGATTAAATATCTAACAAAACTTATAAAGTAATTTGCAAGTTTTCTTAATTCACGTAGTTTTAATTTAAAACTCAAGAAAATAACACTTTTCTAAATTAAATCGAAATTCTATACCTGCTGTTGTCCCTGGTTTTGTGCATTGACTGTACTGTGCATAGTTTGCACCGCCACTGGTGCATTAATGTGATGCGTGGTGTTGGTCACCTGTGTACCTGCTGACATGGCCGATGGAAGCATCGGCAGGATGTGTTTAACGCCGACAACCTGTTGAGTAGCAACCTTATCGGGACCTGCACTCACTGTATATAAATTCGATGAATCTAAAAATAAACAACGAATGAGTGAAATCATATAATTATGACAATCTCACCTCTCGCGCATATGAATGACAAATAAAAAGTATCTCTTACTGTTTGTAAGCAGATGTGCAAGTAAAACATTATGGTTCAGGTTTAAGGCAGGATCGCTAACCGCCGAGACTAGCGGTGGCGGATGAATTCGAGGCGCATTCAATGAGGAACTACTGCGTGACCGGTTTCTTGCTTTCATTTGGTACTGTTTAACAAATTATATTACAAATAGCGCTCAAGTTTATTTACTGTCTTCCATTCTTTCTAATTTTATCAATTGAATAGCTATTATCACTATTAGTATGTAATTTCAATAGTCAATTCATTTGAAAATGAGTTGTATGTTTCAAAAAATGTCAAAACCACTTTTTTTTAAAGCAGCTACTTAATTGAATCAACTTTTGAACATTAAAAGTCTTAGAATTTTAGAAACGTTTTTAGAAATTTTTATATTCACAGTTCTGTTTCCAGTATTTTTTAATAATGATTCTACTGACAGTGATTATTAACAAATGAATTTGAAATAATCTAAAATAATTATATAATTAAAATATAAAAAAATTATATAAGCAATCAGAAAGAATTGAAGAGCTTAATCGATTGACAGCAAGGATTAAAGAAAGAAAGGAAAAAAACGGACTTTTGGCACTGCGAAGACTTCTTCCTTGTTGTCGAGTGGCGCGGCGGCGGGCCGCGGCAGCAGCTTCGTCGGATGCTGAGCTGGCGCCGTGAGATCTACACCCTGAGGCTTGCACTGCAGGAGTACGTGCGACTGCACCGGCTGCTGGGCCGTTACTGCGACCACCGGCTGCTGCGCTGGCAATGCCTACGACAAATATACAGAACGAACACTATAGCAACACAAATAAGGATGGTTCGTTGTGTCGAGCGCGCGCTCGCGCAGGCGTAATTTTTCTTGGCCGAGGTCGATGCGAAATCTGGCCATCGTGCACTTCCTGAGTGTCTATCGATAGATAGGTACAGTACATACGACCAGATTAAATTTTAATTAGCTAATGTATCCAAGCATTTGAATATAGTGCGCTCTAGATATCATGGCATTGCTTTTATAAAGATGTGACTACTTTTGACAATTTTCTGTCTTAGTTTAAAATTTAACATAATAATTAATTGACTGACATTTGTAAAATAGATTATTTCTAATTTTTGTGTTAGAAGTACACTTGAAATAATTAAAAAGATAGAAAATACTCGTAAAGTTATGTTCTTTCTACAACGCATATTACCTTGAGATTATTACTCGTGAACTTGCACTGTTGAGCATCGAAGGTCTGCGCTGGCGGCGGAAACTTGTAACCCTGATTGGTTATTTTATTATACGGCTTGCATTGCAGATTTGGTTTCAACTGTTTTTGAACTTGCTGAGTCGTTTGTTGCTGCTGCACGTCTGTCGATACATACGCCTGTCGCTGTTGCTGTTGCTGCTGCTGCTGCTGCTGCTGCTGCTGCTGCTGCTGCCCCATGAGAACCTGAACATGCTGAGACGCCTGCTCTGCCAAGGAAAGCTGCATCTGTCCGGCAGTCGCCGTGAGATCTGCATTCTGAATTTCCATCGCATAGTCTCGCTGCTGCGTTTGGTACGTCAAATGTTGCTGTTGCTGCTGCTGTTGCACCGCCGCCGCTGCCTGGTACGCTTGCTGTTGACTTAACCGAGAAGCGCGCAAAGGGGCCCTGCTTTGCCGAGATTGTTTGGCCCTGATAGGCGGGGTCGGAGGCTGTTGCTGCTGCTGAATTTGCTGTTCATAGTTCTGCTGCAGCGCGTTGAAATTCTCGCTATTTAAACAGCACAATAGTAAAAATAAAGAAAAAAATAATAATAATAATAATTTGTTATATAAATCACTAATGAGAAGCTGGATTCTCTACAAAAGATTACGTATTATTGCTTACACGTTATTCCTGAAGACACCTGCCGCCTGTTGCTGCTGTTGTAGCTGCTGCGCCTGCGTGTAGATCCTGGCGGTATACTGAAGACTCTGCAGAGTGACGCCGGACTCCTCGGTCTGCATCTGAGACTGGCCAGCCGCGGCAGCGACCGCGTCGCTATTCGAGGCCGTGGCTGCGGCGGCAGACATCGCAGACGTGTCGCTCACGCCGCCCACCTGGTTCATAGGCGCCATCAGCTCCAGCTCCGGGTAGTTGTTACTGAGTGCACCGCTGTGGAACACGTCCTCCTCCGGCACTGGCGGCAGCCGCTGGTTCAAGAATTCTGAAAAAACGCGCGAGCAACAAGTGCGTTTGAATTATTTTATTCGCTCGACGCGGACGTCGCAGTATTGATTATCACGCGCGCTTTACGGGAAAATTAATCAAGCTATTCGATCCTTCTCTACACCTGCTTTCATGAATATTGAAATACCACTTTATTAATCCCGAAGAACTTTACATTCTCTTTCTCTACGGGTACGTATGAGTTTATATTTCTGGAGTTTTATCTGATCCTCTTGGTAACTGGTAAATAGCTACAATAACGGTTTTACTTATATTTTTGTTAAACTGCCAGATTATAATCTAAAATACTAAAATATATAGTATCTAAGACTGGTAAGATTTTCTATCATTTCGCAAACTATCTCGTATAATTTCTGATTCTTTTGCAATTGAAAAACTAACCAAAACGGAAGTAACACACTGCACTGTATAATATATATATAAATATTACTGCCGCAACAGTTACTTTAGAATAAAACGCAAAAATGTTAATGATTTCTTTAACCACAAAAGTCTTGACAGTTGATAGCACAGTCATAACATCAAAAACTACTAGGTTGGGCTAAACTGTTTCAATAATGTCATTTGTTTTTATGAATAATCGAGCGATATTTCATTTTTTTTTTTATTTTTTCAAAAAACAATACCTATACTTATTACTTTTCAGCACAATAAGATCGATCTTTAATTAAACATGACATTATTACAATATTTATAAAATAACAAGGAAAATGTTAATTTTATTACATGTTAATAATTTTTCAGCAATAATAAATTCGGTTTTCGCTTATTCTATGAGAATGTACTGATGTAATCTAAATTTGATAGTGATAAGGCGATAATTTTGTTATAATAGGATCAAAGTTGCATTATTTTAATTATTTAAAAATATTTATTAATAGAAAATTACCTTGAAGCGGTTCCAAAGTGTCTATGAAGTCGTCCAGGTTTGGTTGTAACGGTCCTAAACTTGGTTGAATGAAATCAGCCAAACTGGCTCCTCGAGCTGAAAAAAGTGTCAGTCAGCATCCTTGTTGATAAAGGGCAAAAAAAAAAGTATGAATGCAAAAAGCATTAATAATAAGAGTTGAAGATTTAGTAAAGAAAGTTTCTCGGCACATGTAAGTAGTTAAAGATTGTCGAGAATGTAGTGAAGAATTGTTAGTCGACTGACCGATTTCGCGGGGGTCGGGAAAATACAACGGCTGATTGGAACTGATAGTCGAGAAGAGCGTGTCAGTCATGAGTTCCATGTAGTCCTCGTCAACCATCATGCTGTGCGCATCTCCACCTGTCGCACCGCTGATGCTGCCAAACGAGCCGCCCGCACTGGTCCCGTACATTCCAGAATTGCCCATGCCACCGCCCCATTCCAGCGTGTCCATCGACTCCAGCTGCAGTTCGGAAAAGATCCGTCATTTTACCGTTTAGCGTATTTACGGAAAGAGAGTCAACGTACGGTTATATTTGATATATATCATTATATCATAGTTTTGGTATTATCAAGCTATTTTAGAAAATATTCTAAGGAAATTGTTTCTCAAATATTTATGTAGAAAAGCTGAAATAGCAATAGAAAATTGTAATTAATCTTAATCTTCTCAAGTGAATTCTTGAGAAGACATTGCGACAATTCTTGAACAAGCGTTGAAAATACCGATTAGAGAACAAAGTAACGTAGATACTTAACGCCGTCTACAACATTATGCAAATAATCTAGTCGCTTTGAATTTTCTATATATTTATTATTCTCCTCTGTGTGATAGACTTAGCAATGCAAATTGATCCGATGATACGAGGAAAAGCCGCTATAATGTTACATACCATGTCGCTGCCATCTTTGTTCGTCCAACCGAGAATTTTGTTCCGGTAAAACATACGCCATTTCTTGTACTCGGCCGTTACTGCCGCGAGTTTTCGCTTCCAGTATTTACCTTCCAAGACGACTGCCTGATAACGAAAAAAAACACACTCAGCTTACATTTTCTAACCCACAATGCGATACATGCGCTTTGCCCTCTTTTATTTCGACTTTTTATTTCTAAATATACAATATACAATATCAGCTAATGGTTTGTTATCAGTCTTAAAAGAATTGGCTTAAATTTAACATGATGTATGAGAAATCGAACGATATAATTAAATTGTCCAGTAACTT
>JAPYZP010000958.1:0-43347 GCA_030522985.1 Torymus sinensis | reverse complement strand
TTTTAAACGTGTTTTAAAGTTCTATATTCAACGATTAAGTCGATGTCACGCTAAAACATAAAGCAAGTGACACGCGAAGTACAACCGTCAAACAAGATTCATCAATTATTTCTTGCCATTCCCGAATTAAAAATCTCTAAAACCGCATTCTTTCAACCTAAAAACAAAATAATAATAATAACATTCGAACACTGACTATTTCACCTCTACACCGCCATAAACAGCGCATCCACTTCATCCTCCTCAAACCACCCTACTTATTCAGCACCCACCCCACCCCCACCACATCAGCCTCGCTCTCCCCGCCCTCTCCCCCCATTAAAAAAAAAAAGAAGAAGAAAAAAATCCCCATCCTGCGTCCCCGCAAAACTCTACTTTAAACCATCGTCAAGGAAAGTATAAGCACCTACGTACACACACACACACACACACATACATCGCCGTGCGCTGCAGCCCCCCTTTACACCCCCAACTCGAGTTCGATTTTCCGGCGACGAGAGAGAGCTGACCCATCCGCACCGCCGCCGCCGCCCCGTTTTCCACTTCCGCTGCGCGCGGTCATCTCCCCCCCCTGCGCTATATATATATATATATGTATACACGTGCGAGCGAGGGTAAAAAGGGCGCCGCTAATTACTCAAAGCGAGAGTAATTAGTGATTCCTTGTTCTCGGTTGAGTAGTGGCAGCGCGCGCGCGCGTTCGATGAGGATATGATGATATGTGTGCGCGAAAAAGTTTTGAATATTATTACGTATGATGTATATTCCGTCTTCCGTCGGTGTGTTCCTTCGACAGACTGAGAGGTGCAGAGCGGCGAGATGTGCGCGCGCGAGTGTTTGTGTCTATAGGAAACTATTATTGTTCTGTTCCCCCTCTGCGATATATGTTGCGCAAATATTATATGTTTTTTAATCAAAATTCAACGATGTATATGCTATAAACAGGTTCTTAATTCGTAGTCTTGATTCCCGAGTGACGTTTCCTTTGAATACCAATAGCAATATATGTTTGGGTGTTGAAATCCAAAAGCAAAAAAAGTATATTTGTAAGTATAAGGACCACCATAAATATGGATATTACGTACTATTTTTACGTATGATAATAATAGGTATAGATACGCGATGTAATCTTTATTTCCACCTTGTAAAGATACATTGAATACTATCGATTGTCTTATGTACTTAATTATTATGTATTAAAAATGATCACAGCTATGTTTTGGATTACAGAAAATACGTAATATGTATATTAAAGAAAACGAATGTTACGAATCTACAACTGAAAGACGCAACGTTTTGTAATAAATTTTGTACAATGTTAACATTTTTTATCACCGAAGATATATCCAACCGTCGACTATACTTGATTTTTACATATATTATAAATATCAAAACGTCGAGCAAATCATATGTCACACACACGAAAAAAAAAACCATTGTAAGTATGCACGAAGAAAAGGTATTCAGATGCACGTATGTATGTTACATTTTCCGAAACGCGCGTTTTCAAAAGGCAAAAATACAAAAAAAAAAGAAAAGAAAAATGAACCACACGAAGAAAGAAAGAAAAATCAAAGCCAACAACTGGGCGTCGGTGTGTCACTTTGTATCCTCGAGCAAGAATTATAAAACTATTAAATATATACATATACATACTGTACCTACGAAGAGAACTGAGCTATTAATTACGTATACTACTCGAATGTCTTCCTTCCTTCGGCGTCAAAGGAACACTTTTGCCGCATCTCGAAATAATGAAAGAAAGAAAAAAATGAAAAATAAAAATCCAAGAGCCACAAACGCTCGTCTCGATGAAGAAGAAGAAGAAGAGAAAAAAAAGATGAAACGCTGTTCGACATGATCGTGTGTATTCTGTGATTTTGTCAAACGACGTCGTCAGATATGTACGTGTATATGTGCGACAGATGCGACTATATATAAACGCGAAAAGGCGTATATATATTGTGTGTACCGACGAAACGATATGTATGTACGTCTTTGATACGAGAAAGAGTTTGCAAAACGTATGTGTCGTAACCTGAAGTGCTTCGAATTTTATACTCTCTCTCTCTCTCTTTGTTCGAATTTCCTTTGGATTCTGATGTAAAAAAGTCACTTTAGCATTTTTCGTATTTTTTATTCAAAGGACAAAAAAGTCTGAAATATTTCGTCGCACTTCAGGGTTAATAAGAGATGTACATGTGTATCTTAATGAGAGATATATATATATATATAGCATCCGCGCGTGTTGATAGGCGAACGGCGCACCACCAAAAAGATGCACTATAGAAAATGTATTGATCGACCGCACGAAAAGACGACACTTCATGTTGTTGAGAACAAAAAACCCTCATGACATTTTTTTTTCGTTTCAAATTTCAATGGTCAGTAATTTTTTATTAATAAAAGAATTATAAAAATGTTAGAAATAGATGCTTCAACCAATTTTTTAAGTAAATTAATCGAAATAAACACGTTATTTTGACTGTTGTCATTTGTTCGAAAAACGCTTCGTTTCCGCACTATACCAGCGATTTAAAGTCGAAAAATAACCGTACATAGAAATAGCTTGTTTTACTAATTTATTTATATTAGATTAACGATCAATATAAAATTAAAACAGATCAAACTCTACACATCACGTCGCTCCTTTACTCGCAGGGTCCAATTAGTTTCATCCTGGCGTAGTCTTTCCGTGTTAGGTCAAGTCTTTTATTTGCGCATCTTTTTGGGGCTGCGCTCCTCTCGCCTATGATTCTATTGATCGTCATCAACGCCACTTTCATCGCTCTGTTACTCATATTCTTGTTGTCTATTGGATTTGAATTTGCTCTTGAAGGTTTCGCGTCAAAATCTGAACTGTGTATGGAATATGGAGCTCTGTTTTACATTAAGAAAAGGGTTTTGCCTTTTTTCATTAATATTTTGTTTACATTCTATCGTACGTAATTATTAGATTCTCATTAAAATAATTTTTTTCCGTGAAGTAAAAATTATAGACCGTTTGGCAACGATTACAATTCCATTTCGCAAAGCGACAACAAATTGCAATACTTTACTGGAACTTTTACGAAAGAGTATATGCAAATTTTTCTTTCAAGTACGCCAATTTTTTCTGTTTCTCACCTTGCGGTTCCTTTACAAACCAGTAGTAAAAAAAACCGTAAAACTATCCTAGAAATGAGAAAAAAAGAACCTTTTTCTGTACAACAACGCTCCTCGTGGCTAGGCGCTCATTCACACCGAAGGGCCGAAAATCCGGCACTCCAACCGCACCTCGAACTTTCAAGAGCCGAATTCACCTCGACGCCGCGGCCGCGCGTTTAAAAAAAAAGAAAGAGGGGAAGTCTGATGTTACCCAGGCCGCGACAAAAAACATGTTTGGGTATGAGAAGAAAAAAAAAAAAAAAAAAAAAAAAAAAAAAGAGAAAGAGAAGGAGATGGAGAGAGCGTAAAGTTGAGTGAGTGCGGGTGAGAGAGAATGATTGGAATACGCCGAAAGGGCGCTCTGTGAGCGGAGAGTGAGAGTGAGAGCGTGAGCAAGTCTCTACGATATCAAAGTTCCATTGTACCTTGAATATGGACTCACCAAATAAATGTTTCTATTGCAAGTCGCCGATGTTGAGTGTTTTTACTAATGGTATATCCTTTATGTCCTTGGTTGACGATGTTGTGTCAGATTGGTGGTAAGTAATGGCAGTATGGTTGGTAAGTAATCAAGTTCAACAAGGGATATTCAGAGAGCATTATTAAATGCCGCGTTATATGTATAATCATTATTTAGAAAAGCGACATCATTTAAAATTTGAAATATTTTTAATACACTTTGAGATATATGAAACTATTAAAAAATAGACCTAATAAATACAAATAATCCATAGTATATACATATATTCCAGAAATTGACAAGGTTCAATAATCTTTTAACATCTAAAGTAACAATTAGATTCTTTTAATATAAATATACTTTGTAATTATTTATTTATTTTTTTTTTTAATAAAATATTACATTAAAATTGATAATCAAAAAACTTTTCATAAATACTAATTCTTGAAAAATAAGTAAAATCTTGGATTGAAAGTTTACTGTTTAAAACTCCACTTTGATTCCTCTCTTAAAAGAATGATGACAGAAATGTGAGTTACAGTAAGCTGACTTGAATTTTTAAAAACTGTTCTAATGCTTTCTTTATAATGCTCATAGAGTTATTATATGTGCTGTGACTTGCTTCTTGCAGACTTTGTCGCTGGTTGGTTGGTTTAACGTTAAAGGGTTGTAGACATTGACCAGTCATTTGTATATGGACACTCCCTAATACCTAACCAGTCCTTAATTCAAATAAGCGCGCTACGCGCGCAGAGGGCGCTGTGGGTGTTCTACCCTTTAAAACCAATCATATTTTTTGCTCAGCAATTCACGATCGCATGTTACCGCGCCATCTATAAATACTGTGCTGTCGGTGAACTATTCCATGATTCCATCTCTCCTTCAGTTCTTATAGCCACCGCACGGTATTTTACAGATGGCGTGCTAAAACGCTACAACGCTGAAAAGTTCGTTGTCTTCAACTTTTGAGTATTGACGCTCGATTCAAACATTAGAAGTTATCAATACTTTTTTGGGCGTTTTAGCGTTTTAGCATTACGCATAAAAAGGCACCTATGGTGTGCGGGGAGGCCGATACCCTTTCGAAAGAAAAAACAAAAAAATAGTACCGGGCCAAACGCTGTCGCGACATGGTTGTAGCAGAGGTTGTAGAAAGTGTGAAATCAAATAAGCCATTGCTTATAGCAATGGAAACTAAAGGAGAACGAAAAAGTAAATTTTTTGCTTTTAATAAAAAGAAACCAATGAAATTTACTATTATGCCAGGAACAATGTTGAGAGTAAAATGTAATCAGTACTCTAAGATGATAACTGTAGGTGAAATTTCTCTTTTTTAATGATCAACAAGTAACTTGAAATAATTTTAAATTTATTTGTATTTTATATTAAAACTAGGATCATGGAGGAATAGTGATTGATTATGAAGAAAAAGATGATGAATGCATTATTTTAGCTCATAGAACGCAATCTCCTGAAAAATCAGAAATGTATGATATTCGCTATGTTAAAGACTGTATATCACAGAATAAAGTCTTGAATTTTTTAGATTACAGGTAATACAAAATTTCGATTTTAATTAAATGGATGATCTTATATATTCCAAATAAATAAATATTGTTTCTAAAACTTTTGTTTTTCCTTTACATTCTTGCAGAATTTTGTCTAATCCTAAATATACAACTGTGGCTAAGAAAGCTAGAAGTGAAGCTGTAAACAATTTAGTTAGAAATACATCTTCCAAACGAGCATGTGCATTGTAAGTAACTCGCAGATGTTTTACAATATTGTATACTTTGGTACACATTATTACTTAGCTTTTATTTACTTTATTTCATAGCGCTGAAAAGGTTTTGAGCAACAATCAATGTCCACATCGAGACGACAGATCAGCTGAAAGTATTTTAAAAACTATTCAAGAAAAATATTTTTCTTGAATAATTAATTTATTAAGTTATATATTTTTTATAGTTTTATAATTATGTTAATAAAAAGACTAAGATATTCAAAAACGATTGAATGATATTTCTTATTCTGGACATTTAAATCCCAATTTTTGACCAACTTAACTTTTTAAAATCTCTGTTTTTATTTATAATAAATTATATTCATTTTTAGTAAATTTTTGTCTGTTACTGTTTATAATGATCTTCATTTTTGTAAATTAAAGAAAATACCAGTTAAATAAATATTCACAATAGATCAAAAAATATATTTTGATAATCTAAATGATGATTACTTACATTGCAGATTTGGTTTTCATAATTTTGAAATTTATTATCTATTTTTATTTAAAAGTATCATTTCTGTTGATGTTTAAATATTTTAAACCGATGTTATCTGAAGTACTATAAATATAAGTTTTGAATGTCCTTTAGAAAATAGAATAACTGCAGAATGCCACAATACATCATTGCTCTTACATCCATCACATATATATGTGTAATATGTATAGTTGATAATACCGCCATGTGCATCATTCACTGCTACCTAGTGCAATAAAACGAAAAGCGTATGCAACTAAAAATAACTTAATTGATTTATTTCTTAGAAAATACTTTTTATTAATCACAATAATCTATACAATACATATTGCGAACACACCTAATTCTGTACAGTCTTTCATATATTACAAAATTCGCTTATTCAATCAAAATTTACAAGTCTTAAACACGTGCCTCTCCCGCTTTCCCGAAGCACGAGTTCTCAATGTTTCTTCTCCTTCTTGGACTTTTTCTTGCTTTTGGATTTCTCTTTGTGCTTGTGCTTCTTTTTCTCCTTCTTCGACTTCTTCTTGTCGCGTGGCTTCTCCACCCAGACCCCGTCGTCCGTGTCGCTGCTCTTCTTCGACGAGCCCGAGAAAAGATGCTTATGCTTTGTCGATTCCGCCGTTGGGGGCAAGGCTTGCGGTAGAACCGGACCGTACATGTCCGGCGGTATACCATCCTCCTCCATCTGCTCGTCAGAAACTGGCTTCTCGATTTTCACCTCGACGGTCTTCTCTTTGCTGACCGCTTCGTCCTGCTTTGGGTTATCTTCTAGACTTTCTTTTTTGATGGGTCTCTTCATTAGACTGTCGAGATCGACGTTGGCGAATATTCCCCTCGGCGGCGAGGTGTTTCTCTGCGTGTTCTTGTCGGCTGCGCTCTTGCCGATCACAGCAGCCTTGACATTCTCGTCGTCGACGTCTATATCTTTGGACCCCTCGGTTTCCGACTCCGACTCGTCGCTGCTGCTCAGAAATATCGATTTGAACAGATCCTTCTTCTCCTGAATATTCGACGGCGCAGGTGCTTCCTCTGGCTTCTCAGGCACAGCCTCAGTAGCCTCCTCGTCTTCTTCGCGTTTCTGCGAATCCGCCCCTTTTCCAAACACCTTTTCGTACGACGCCTCAAAAGCCTTCTCCTTCTCGGACACTGGCTTGTCCTTGACCTTTGATGGCGGCTCCTCGACTACTCTATCCCTCCTATATTTTCTGTCGTCATTCGCGGACGAGTATCCCGAGGATGTAGAGGGTCTGGGCTCGATCTCGTGCTCGAGCTTTGTGCCCTGCTCAAACCTAGACATCTCGTCCCAGCGCAGCGAGTCAAAGATGGAGAACTTCTTTTTGCCCTTCTCCTCAACGGCGACGCCGATTAGTGGTTCGGCTACATTGAACCTTACGCATACGAGTTTTGCCGGCCGCCACTCGGTTTCTGATCTCGTGAGCTTGCCAAACATTTTCATCTTTGCCGCGGCCATCATTCGCTCTTCCGTTCCCAGACTCTCGATGTCAATCTTCGCCTCGTCCTCCTTGTCCTTCTTCTCTTGCTCGCTCTTTGTCGCTACGTCGATCCTTTCGCACAGTTTGGCAGCACTCTCGAACTCGGCTACTTCTTGGTCACGCTCCCACTCGGTCATCGAGAGTGGCTGCACTGTCGGGAACTTTAGTTGGCGCTCACCCTCGGAGAAGTTCAAGTACTGCTGGAAACGCTGCTGTTTTGCCAGATCCCCGAACTTGGGCTTTGTCGCCCTCGCCATTCCGTCATCCGTCTCCTGAGTAAAGCTGCTCGCGCTTTGCAAGGTACCCTGGATCTTTGGATCGTTGCCGAGGACCTCGCCCTTGACGAACTTTGTGGCTGAGAGCTTATCCAACCAGGACATGGGTGTCTTTGTTGGCCTGCTTTCTTCAAGTTTCTGCCGTTCCGCTATCTGCTCTTTGCCATGCAGATTTAACGCACGGGTGATAAGTTTTGCAGCTACACTAGTATTCGTGACTTCCATGGTTTTGGAGTCAATGACGCTTGGCCGCTCGTCGTTGATAATTTTGGCTCTGCTTTCTGCATTCATCTCAGGTCTAAAATGAAAATGCGATTTTAGTATTATAATTTTCATTTTTATGCATTTGACACTATTTCTTTAGTTGTTAATAATAATTATTATACACATATCTATGAGAAAGTAAAGTAAAAAGTGTATACCTTTTTTGTACAACAGTCTTTTCGTCTGGCAAAGGAGAAAATCTACTCTTCCTTACTTTATGTAAAGGTTGAAAATCTTTAGGTAATACAGGTGCTGGAAAAACTTTCTTCTGTGGAAACTGCTCTTTACTTGGGACAAAGCCCTCAATGCAGTCAGGCTTTGGGTTTTCTTTCTTTGACCATCTACTTTTGGATTTGCGTTCCGGTCCAAGGGCAAAATCGTATCGAGACATGTCTTCACGGTTATAAATATCTTCGTCCTCTGCCTCAAAAGCTCCTACACCAAAAGCTTGACCCCGAATGGAAAATTTTTTATTTTTTTCCTGTATGCTAAAGGTGGGCGCCTCAAACAAGTTAATGTGCCCACCAAGAACAGAATGTCGGTCTAGACCACTGTAGCCTATACCAAAATAGTTATCCTTAGGATCACACCTGCATTGAAGTATATTATATTATTAAATGTTTCCAATATTGTGTTATGTTTATAAATGCAGTTTAAATTTTATAAAATAATTTTTAAAAATTATTGAATTACCTGTAAGGTTCATAGTCATCAGGAGCAAAAGTAATACTAGAAGTATTATAATCGTCATCAGAATCATCCGATTCACTACCACTGACTTTTTCTTGTTGACTAGGTAAAAAACAACCATATACTTTAGCATTCTGTTGTTGCTGGTTTTTTTGTTTTTTCTCTTGCTTTGTAAGACGTGGTCCAACACCTTGACCTGGTTTCCATCCCATCTTTTTTAATAACATCACCCCGACTCTTTCTCTACAATTATAATGATTTTCAAGTTATTATTGAAAATAATTTATGATGTGCAATGATTAAGTTGTAATGTTTTATTAAACTTTAAAATTACAATATATACTAAAAATCATTGAATCAGAAGAAAAAGAAGCAATTCTTTGATAAATCTAATCAAAGTCATTCAAATAAATTTCTATAGCACAGTAATACTAAAATTATTTTTACTTTATGATAAAAATTGTTTTTAAATGCAAAAAGTAAGAAATTACTTACCGAACAGGTTTTAAAATTTGATGTAAGACTGGAGTACCAGGAATAGGACCAGTAGAATCATGCTTGGCACGTTCTCGCTTTGTGCCTTTGCCAGTTTGTTCACTATATTCTTGAGTAGCACGAATAGCAGTGGGTGCAATACCAAATTCACTAGTGTCTTCTTCATCCATAAAATCTTCCGGTTTTTGAACAACATTATCTGACTTGCTACTCCTGGTAGACTTAAATTGCTGAGGGCGCCAGCCATCTAGAGTACCAACTGAGTTGTAATATCCAGCTGAGAACCCACCTGTAAAAGCTCCGTGAAACCTTCGTCTACCCTGTGGATCTAATGCATATTGATCCTCTATTGCGACCGGTTTCTTTCTGGGAAGATTTTCTGAAAAATATAATTTTTTTAATGTTAATTTAAAAAATATATAAAATAATTTCATTCGCTATTTCATAATAAAAAGTAATTTTTAAAATAAGTTGTTAATTTTTATAGATACAATAAAAAATATTGGTCTATCAAAAATAGTAAATAAAATATAAATAATAAGATACGAATAAATAATTTCATTTATTTTATACAAATTAAATAAGTAAGTAATATGTTGATTGTCAAAAGTTATTCTCCAAAATACAAACCTTCATCCAGTGGTTCAAGTGCACTCCCATAGGTAACAAAATCATCTTCACTGTCGCTCATGGTGATTCAATTAGCTGATCAAATTCCACGCAAAAACAAACCAAATCAACCGCAAAACATTCTGTTTATTCAGTTTACTCCGAAACACTATTTTGTGTACAAAATAGCATTTCAGGTTAGGAACCTCGCTGAACATCCATTCACTACAGCCGATCTTCTTCTCGATTGGCTCCTTGATATTCACTAATTTACGTCATTTTGTCTTCCGCGTGCGCGAACGAACATCTGCGCAGGTTATGCGCAAAATGCGCTAGCTGGCGACTAGCAGGAGTATATAGGAGTAGCAGCGCTATAGCGTACATATAGATATATATGTATATATGCTACCTATACTGACGTGCCGAACGTTGGCATATTATATAGTGGGTAAGGTTAGTTACCTCCGCAGCAAACATCTAACCATCTGCTGGAGGTAATTTATCGAGTTTCCCACGCAGGTCTATAATGTGTTAATTGCTTATAAATTGGTTTTTAGAAGTTTTACACAAAATAAGTATTGGAAAAGGACTGAGAATGTGCCCGCTGTCTCTCTAATAATATAAAAATTTATCACGTAATCGTAAATTAGCCAAAATCAAATAACCGAAAAAGAATTAGATTCACACATCGCGGCTTATCATTTTTTCTAATTTAATTGATAAATCTTAATTTTACTCTGAATTGAACCATCCTCAAGTGTAACTCAACAGCTAGGATTATACTTTTCACACATAAAAAGAAAAAATGCGCACTCGCCACACGCGCATCTCGGACGCTAGTTTTTTTTTAATTAAATTAATAATGAACCAAAAAACAAGATTATTATTTTGTATATAAAATGTTATTTTATTGTATTAATTATTTTTTATATAAAATTGCAAATATATATGCATAATAACAGCTATTTTAAAATACTTTCATCCATCAATAATGTTTTAAATTTTCAAAATTTTGATATTAGCATTTAGAATTTAATTTAATTCGTATGAATAATTTTAATTACCGACTTCTCGACTATTATACCTACTCGAGGATAAGTTATTTCGATTTCATATTTAGAGCGCTTAGCTGTTTTAACCAATCATAGACAGCAAATAAAGCCAAGCGCAGTCGCTTTTCTGGTGTAGTGCTGAATTACACTGATCAGCAAGCTTATTGCAGCGAAACCGATCGCAGAGCCACGCAGAGGCACTACACCAGTGGCAATGGGATAAACGGAAAAGCAACTTTGGAGCAACTGTGGCATGATTTGCGCTGTGGCGCAAGGGTCACTTCCGTTTCCCGCTAAAATGGTTGAGGACACGTCGTGCGCCGCTCGCTGGTCGGTGAGTAATTCTAGTTCGCTAAAGCCGTCCCTTTTTGCTATCCCTTCCATTTTTGCGTAAAGTTTCGTCCCACTTCAATTTTTCTGCAAAATTTATATACGATTAAGCATCTTAAGTGAATTCTGGTCGGGATTAAAGTCGTCATAAGCACGAGGTTCGTCACCTCCCACGTGGCTGACAAAAGTTCGAAACGTTCCTTTAAATTAAAATTCCTTTTTTGTAAAAGTTTATCACTCAATGTTTAACAATGTAATGTAAATACATTAAATTTTTAGTAATTTTAAAAATTTGTTTGCTTTAGAGGAGAAAAAATGTCAAGGCGAAGTGTTATAAGGAAAAAGGATGACGTGGAGTCTCTGGATGAGGGTACATGTTTAAAATTTATTACATACGTAAATATCCATAGTTTTGAAGAGTTTTTATGTTAATACTCGTAAATTATTTCATTTTAGACCCTATCTCGCCAAGAAAAACAAGAAGACAAAGTACTTTGATTCCTTCGTCTTCAACAATCATAAAGACTCCAGTTGGTACACCTTATAAGAATAAGAAAAATTTAAATATCAAGCAAATCGCAGAAAATCTTGAAGCAAGCGACAGTAATGATGAATTCGAACAACCTCGAAATACCAAGAATAATATTGGTAAGGATCAAAATAATATTTATAAAAGTAATTTGACATTGGATGAAAATACAATTTGTATAAAACTTACAAAAGTATCAAATAAGGAAGAGTATGAAATTCTTAACTGCGTCATAGGTTTATCTAAGAAGAAGAATGAAGAAATATTCAATAAAAATAGTTTAACAGAAACTTCAGAAAGACCAACTAGAAATCGTAAATCCATTCTTCCTTCTTGCAATGAAAAATATCTTAGTGAAAGAAGCATCAGCGGAGCAACTAATTCAAAGCCTAGAGCACGAAGCGCAACTCCTAGAGCTGCAAAAAATTCAGTTAAAAATTATTATGAAGATGATAAATTACATAAAAATAATTCACGAAGTACTAGTTTAATATCTAGAAAGAATACAGAATCTCTAAAAGCTAAAGATAGTCAAAATATTGAAACAAAAACCAGGAAAAGATCAGAGACTTCTCAAAACAATGATGAAGATTCTGAAAATGAAGTAGATGAAAATGAAACCCCAAATGCAAACAAAAATATTTCTTCTAATCGTCTTAGATCAAAAACTCCAAGCAGAACACCTAGTAAATCCACTCCTTTTGCAACACCAGTAAAAAGATCTGCAAAACCTTTAAAAGATTCATTGGTTACACCTAAAAAACTACCAAAGACACCATCTAAACATAGTGTATCATTAAGTTCTCCTATGAGAGCTCTAAATTTAAATGACTCTAGAACACCTAAAAAAGTAAGGACACTAAATAAGCCTTCCCAAGAAATTGATTCAAAATGGAAGGGTACACCAAAACGACTATCTTATCGAACATCTAAAGATAAGACTTCAGAACACATAAACAAAGATAATTGTAGAAGATCTATGAAACAGGTTAATTATAATCTAAATATGGATGATTCTCTGTATGAAGAAGTTGATGAAAGTGATGAATATAATGTTGATGCAGAAGAGAGTACAAGCGAGAGTGAAGATGTAAGCGAGGGCGACAGTAGTTCTAGTGAAATGATTTCAGTAAAACACAAGTCAGCAAAAAAGGCTGCCTCTAAAAATTCAGTCAAAGATAATTTAAAAACTCCTTCCAAAACTCCAAAGAAAACATCAATGGAAACACCTACCAAAGCTTTTTCACGTTTAAGTTTAAAAAATTCTTTAACTCCTTCAATGCATCAAAGAACAGCAAATATTGTCAAACCAAGTACTCCGTTGCAGGAAGCACGAGCCAAACTTCATGTGAGTGTTCTTCCAAAATCATTACCTTGTAGAGAAGAACAATTCAATGATATATACACATTTTTACATGCAAGATTGTCTGATAGTAGTGGAGGGTATGTTTTTAATCTAAATTTGATGTTTCATAAAAAAATAATTAAAAATAAAATATTTTAAAATATTTTTTTACAGCTGTATCTATATAAGTGGAGTTCCTGGTACTGGCAAAACAGCTACCGTAAATGAAGTAATACGCTGTTTGAATAAATTAATGAAAACAAAAGAATTACCAGAATTTACATTTATTGACATCAATGGAATGAAACTTTCTGAACCAAGGCAAGCTTATGTACAAATATGGAAACAATTAACAGGTCAATCTGCAACATGGGAAGAAGCTCATAAATTCTTACAAGAAAGATTTACTAAATCTAATTCAAAAAGAGGAATGACCTTATTGCTTGTTGATGAGGTATTAAATATAGATTTATTCTAAATGTAGTAATTGTTTACATATATATAAAATTGTTTATTTATTTTCAGCTAGATCTTTTATGTACAAAACGTCAGGACGTTGTTTACAATCTTTTGGACTGGCCAAGTAAAACTGGTGCCAAACTAGTTCTTGTTACAATAGCAAATACAATGGATCTTCCTGAAAGAGTTTTAATGGGTAAAGTCACATCACGTTTGGGTTTGACCAGACTAACATTTCCACCTTATAATCACAAGCAACTTGAAGAGATAGTTGCATCTCGGCTAAAGGGATACTGCTATAATGCTTTCAAAAGTGAAACTATTCAGCTTGTTGCACGGTAATAACTAATCATTTGTAATTAAAAATTAGAACTAGAAGTTTTCCAAAAATTAATATTAAATACTCATAATACAGGAAAGTTGCTGCTGTATCTGGTGATGCCCGAAGAGCTCTAGATATTTGTAGGAGAGCAACAGAAGTTGCAGAGGCAAATGATAGAGAAATAGTTTCCATGATAGATGTTAAACAGGCTTTAGATGAAATGATTGCTAGCCCAAAAATTCAAGCTATAAAACACTGCTCAGATATGGAAAGAGCTTTTCTAGAAGCTGTTTGTGCAGAAGTTAATCGTACTGGGGTAGAAGAAGTAGTATTTCACAATGTCTATTTTCAATTGAACACTTTGTGTACTTTTAATGGTACAGTATTTTCTTTTTGTTATATATTATAACATGACTTATACATACAGACATACTTATAATTTATTTTTGTGTAGGACAAAAAGCACCTCATATCACAGAAGCACTTTCTATATGTGCTAGATTAGGGTCTTGGAGATTACTTTTATGCGACCATTCAAGAATGGACATTCATCAAAGATTATTATTAAATGTATCAACGGATGATGTCCACTTTGCTACACAATCTATTGAAGTTTAATATTTACTACATTTTATTATTTATTTTACCAATTAACTTATTAATGTAAGTATGTCTTCTTTGATTATTATTTACAGATACTGTTTTTTACAAGCTTTTATAGGGATATTTTATTACCCTATAAATGATACAATAAATCTTAGTAGTTGCTATCTGATACTTGTACAAAAATAAAAATGAATTTTTTCAATACCCTTAATTTCTCTTTTTTTTTCAGAATCATCTGTGATATTGTTAATACAATTAGTAGAATGACATTTTGAAGTATTATTAAGACATACTGTTAATTATTTTATATTTATCATATATGTAATTAAATCCAAGATACAATTCAATAAATTAATTCAGAAATTCAGTAATGCATATTTTTACACAATGACCAAAACAAAGATTGTTGACATAGATTGATACAAAAGAAAGATATTAAGGTATGTAAAAATTCTAATTTTCAAGTGTTGTGTGCCTGTGTGTGAGCCTGGATTTTTAATGATGACATAAGCAACCACCAAAATCTCTGAGTGCTATGATTATGTTTTTGTATTTGCTATCTGATAGATTAAATGAAATAAGTAAATTACTATTTCGTTCATTTTACATTTTATAGTAATAAAAATCTTTTATTTCAGATTTTCAAAGTAGTTTTGTGAGAAAGTATAAAATTGGATTATGCTAAAATTGCCACATCACCAAATGCTGCAGGTACAATATACGTAATAATTTTTTCTATTATATTTTTTATTATGAAAATGATGAAACCATTAACCACCAAGATCTCTGAATGCTATGATTACATTCAGTATTTGCTAATCTGAAAACATAATTATCTTTTTCTTTTTCTTTAAATTTCTGTTTTTATGCATGTTTTTTACTATTAATGTGTTTTTAGGTTTTGCTATCAAAGAATAAAGTATATAGACATTATTCATACCAGGCAAAAATTATTACATTGGTTAAATACAACTTCATAGACTGTTATAAATAAAAAACTATTAGGTACGTTAAATTTTGTTATAAAAAATGTTATTGCTTTTTATATAAATGATGAAACCATTAACCACCAAGATCTCTGAGTGCTATGATTACATTCAGTATTTGCTAATCTGAAAACAAAATTAACTTATTTTTTACAAGTTTCTATTTATATGCATATGTTACTTACTAATAATCTGTTTTAGGTTTTGCTATTCAAGAATAGAATGTATGTTTTATGGTTTAAATCAAATTATTTCATTAGCCAATGCAACATTTTGGATTTTCATTAATAAAATCTATCAGGTGTGTTAAATTTCTTACTAAATATTTTATCATTTTTAATATAAAATGATGATATTAGCAACCACCAAGATCTCTGAATGCCATGATTATTTGTATAGTATTTGCTATCTGAATATCTGAATATCATCTCATCTTAAATCGTTTTTCTTTTCATTTTAAAAATAATAATTTTTGTTTTCTGTAGATTATGAGCTAATCCATTCTTCAAATAATAGTCATCAAATGTTCAAGTGTAAGTATCTCTAATTATTGTTTAACGCCTTGTATTTTGGTTATATTAAAAATATACAAAAGTTTTTCTTAATTAATTTCGTGAAAAGTATTTCCTAGTCAATACTCACTTTTGTAAATATAAATTATATGATGATTTTTACCACCAAGATCTTTGAGTGCTATGATTACAACTATAGTATCTGCTAAACTGAAATTTAAAAAATTTGTACTATTTTATACAAATTCAATGACAAATGATTTTTAACAAATTAATTTATTTTTAGATTAGTTTTTGAAGAAAATGCAACGAATTGGAAAGCATTATTCTATAATTCAATTGGAGCATTATTCATTATTTGGACTTTTTAATCTGAATAGAGCTGTGTCTACACTACTTATAAAATGAAGGTATGCTGTATTAAATATCACTTAATTATTACCTTGTATAAAAGTAATTATATATAATGATGAAACTATTGCAACCACCAAGATCTCTGAATGCCATGATTATTCTTCAGTATTTGCTATCTGATTGTCTATTAATAATGTTGATTTTAATTTTAAAATATTATTTTTTATAAGTATTATTAACATATTATTATTTTCAGAGCATGCCATACAGCTATTCGGTATAGACAAGGTGCTGAAAAAAGTGAGTAAAAATATTTATAATTTATAATTTTTCATTCATTTGTGTTACATTCAATATAGTTTAAATTAGTTTGTTACAATAAATTTTTTTGAAGTTACATAATTATTATGTAAACAAGAACAATTGTATAGAAATTTCTATTAAATTTTTAAATTTATGATGATTGACTACCACCAGGATCTGAGTGCTATGATTATTCTTTAGTATTTGCTATCTGATATTAAATAAATTGTTACTAATTAATCTTTTTTTTACGAAGCAAGTGTTTTAATTTTCCTTTTTGTTTTAGATACCTCTATTAATCAACTGGTCACCATCAAATATGCATTACTGATTACACAAGACTTGAAATTTCACTGACAAAGTGCCTTACAGTTCTGCCTTCTTATAAGAATAGACAGGACAATTTTTTTATATATGTACAAGTATTCTCATTTTAGCATTGTTTTTTCTTTGTCAAAAATGTTCTTTCTCGAATAAATAAAATACTTTTTTTTACAAAATTTTGTCCATTTATTCAAAATTATTTCGTCATTGCACGTGTACTGTATATAAACACATGCCCATTAAACTATTTAACGGTCCTAAATTATAAATTAAAAATTTTATTTATCTAAATGTTGGTACAGTGAACCTTTTTATTGAAACTATAATAATGCTTGAAAAAAAAAAATAAAAAAAATCCTATTCTACTCAAAATAAACCAGCAAAAGGAACCCTGTACATAGTTGCGAAAATTAATTTTAGACCCATATTTTTATCCACCTTCATTTGAGAATCGCACATACTAAACTCAAATTTTCTAAAAATACTTCTATACATATATATACCTACCCGAGAAAGTAAAATTCTTAAAATCGCCATGCCATTCTCGCCGTTCCATGCCAATGTCACCACCACGGACCAAAACAAATCATTCAAGTATCCTTTTCCCCGAAAACCCAAACACTTTTCCCTACACCCCCATATGGCCATATATACCATATTCCGCGATTCCTTATCCGCGTGTTTTCCCCTATATAAACAGACATAGAGAGAGTCCTATATTATAGTTCCTCGCAGATGTCCCCATGATCGTCGGTAGAATTCAAACGCTCCCGCCATCGGCGCCGGCTCGCGCCACCTGTAACAAGCGCAAGCCTTTCTCCCTCTCATCCTTTCCCCTCCCGCGAAACTCCGCCCAGGCCGGCCGCGGAGGGGACCGGGGAGAAGGCACGACCGTCGTGATATGTATGTGGGTATACGTACCTCGCGAAACACCGACTCACGCACACGCGCGACGACGAGAGTCGCGAGAGTTGCTGCTCTTCGCGGAACGTCAGAAGTGTCCCGACTCGCTCGGCGACTGCAGCTCGCGGTGCACGCATACGGACTTATATCCCTCGGCTGTGGTGATATTACACACTTGGCATTGTTCATCATCGGATCATTGACAGAAGCGGCAACGGAGGATTGCTGCTGCAAGCACATACACGTATACATCACACGGTGAGTGGATACCCGAGCCGCGAGTGTGGGTGGTGTGCAGATGCTGCGCGCTGCTGCTGCACCCGCCGTGCCGTCTGTCAAATTCGCTCGGCCGAGTATTTCGTAATACCGACACGCACACACGGATAACCCTTTTTATCCGTGCGTTCGTATATACACGCGCGCGTGTATCAATCTAGGCCCGCGCTCTTCTCTCACTCTCTCTCAACGCTGTCCGCGCGCTGTCTCTATATACCTATGTAGACTTATTCGAGTGAAAGGTGCCGCCGCTGCATCTATCGGACCCGCGCGCGCGCGCGCTTTTTACATCTCTCTCTCTCTCTCTCTCTGTGTCTATATGTATACCTATATATCTCGCGGGTGAGAGAGAAGAAATCCGCGGCTGGAATGCGGCGGTAGCCAGCTAACTCTCCTTCCTCCCCCTTCCTATCTACCCACCTGCACGACATCAGCGAGCGAGATCGCGGATAGATAACGCGCGCGCTCGCTCGTTGTTTTTTCTGTTTCTCTTCTTTTTTTCGTCGTATCGCTTATAGGCGTGGGTATATACTATATATCCACGGGCGCGCGCGCGGTCGAGAGCTCGCGCAAAAAGTGTGTCGGGTGCATTCCGATACGTCGGCCCGCCGCGCGTGAAAGTAAGTGGTAGTGGGATGCTCTCTCGGTGTTTCGCTGTCGTCAAGCGGCTTAGTAGAATATAATGTATATACGTGCAACACCTAGTTGCGAATGTCATCGCGACCGCGGCTGAGTTTGTTTTGGCACGTGCTGCGTGCGAGCGGCGCCTGCGAGGAAAAAGTAGCGCTTATAGGCCGTCCGATGACTTTCACACGTGCTATACGGCTGCCGGTTACAGAGCTGTAACTTCGAAAGCGCGAGGATTTTCAAATATAAGTACACTTTCCTATAAGCGTTCAAGTGTTATATATAAAAGTGCGTGTTTCAGGATATAGCGATGTTTTGGCTTTGACTCGTGTGTATGTATATACATATAACGGGTAACTGTTTACACGTTTGAAATTGCGTACGGGGTTTCACCTTGGTGCCGCTGCGGGAAGGTGCGTGTAGCTTTTATTTCTTTCGCTGCTCTCTTTCTCTGTTTTGTTTTTATGGCCTGTACTTACTTATATGCGAATTCCGTCGTTTGCGAAACCGTAAGTGTGTACATATATATTATTTTTTATCATTACAATAAGCAAATTTTTTATCCTACAGCTGACGAGTGTGATGCGATTAATTTTAGATAGGTTATTAAATAATAATTATTCAACATGAAATATTTATAAAATTATTTATTTGAATACTTTTCTGATGATTTTTCAATGTTCTCGTTTATTAGGTTGGTTTCAAGAATTCATTTCTTTATCAAAATATAACTTTGACCCTGTAAAGATGTGTATTGCTATATTTTTGTATTATGGAATTATTTTAAATTGAAACCAGTGCGTAATCGTTGTATTGGGGAAATGCATTATTTTATTTTTGTTTTATCTATGTTGTTCATATTCCTTCATTAGATACGATTCAACCATCATGTAACAATTTTAATATTTCTTATTAATTATATATATATATTCAAAGTTATATTTTGATAAAGAAATAAATTATTGAAACCAACCAAATAAACGAGAACATTGAAAAATCATCAGAAAAGCATGAGAATAAATTATTTTATAAATATCAATGTTGAATAATTATTATTTAATAAACTATCTAAAAATTAATCGCAACACATTCGTCAGCTGTAGGATAAAAAATGTGCTTATTGTAATGATAAAAAAAAACAAAACGTTTAAACAAGCACATTTTTTAATCAGGCCAGAGAAATAAATACGAGACGCATAGCGACACCGACACGCGCCTCTGCATCGGAAATAACGGGTCGGAACGAGAGAAACGATGGCGCACATAGCACACAGAGACAGAGAGCGGCACGTCCCGATCATAAACCAATTCGAAGCAATATAAGTATGGGGATAAAGATCAGCGGGCACTTGGCCGTTATAGAGATATAAACATTATGGCTGGGGAAACTCGTGCCTACTACATGTCCGTTAAACCGCGCGGTTGGACTCGACTTTGAGCCGCAATTAGACACGAAATTAGTTACACCTGCTGCTATTGTCGTTATTACCCGCAGTTGCTTTTACAGTTGGAGAAAAATTGAGTTCGATTGTAGCGAGTATAATAAGTAGCAGTTGTAGTTTGTCGAGATTGGAATACGAATTAAGATGCATTCCAGCGGCATGAGTAATGTCTTACGGAATAACTTATGCACTGTTACAGTTGCGCTCTATGCGGGTGCGCGCGTGGATGAGCAAAGAAACGACGATAGCTGTATTTTACAATACAAATAAGGTATCCCCCGATATTTTCATCGGGCACGCGTCGTAATTGGAATATTGATTGTTTCAAAGTATTAAAATAATATATATTTTTTTGAAATTTTAAATTCATCGGACATATATTTTGTAATAATTAAAATCAAGTATATTTCAAATCAATAGATCGCCACAAATATACAGAATGATAAAATTGATTTAAATATGAACCAGGAGAGTCACAATTAAGGAGGGTTACCTACAGCAAAATACTGTTACAATTGAGAATAAATATTTTGAACAAATTTGTGACATTAGAATCATAAATATCAAGTATTGAATAAAACTTCATATAAAATGGTTAAACTTTTTTATTTTGTATCCAATTTTAATGATTGAAGGTTTGTTTAATTTCTTGAAAATAAAACTAAAAATCAAGGAAATAAAAGTTCTGAAATAATTGATGCAAGCTAATAAAAGCTAATTATTGATATAACAATTTTTGAAAAACTTATAAATAATTCAGTTCTCATCAAAGTCATTAGTTATATTTTATAAATTTTCGGTTTTTTGATCTGAAGGTAAATGCTTAAAGACAACAAAGTTTGACCAATTCATGTGAAATTTTATTCAATACTTGGCATCTATCATTCTAATATCACAAATTCAAAGTAATGTATTTTGTATCTATATAAGTGTTTTTGTTAATTTATCTTACCAAATCTATAGCATTAATTACTTTCCTAAAGGTTCATTTTCCAGAAAGAGCAGAATTATTCACAATATTTTATACCCACTGCACACTCCAGGATCCGATAAACCTCTCCCCCAGAGAAAACTCTCGCGGCAACAAGGCCCACGCCTGACGACGAGGAATCCTCGAGACATTACATACACCTATCTATACCTATACCTCGTAATAGCGCGGAATTGCGCGCGCCTACGACCCGACCCACGTTACGTATCGCGCACACACACACACTCGCTGTCTACATATATAAGTATTATTAATCCGTAAACACAAACGTACACAGCTGCTGCTTATCGAAGCCTCGCGAGTGCGGCACACGCGCGACGAAAGGCTGCGCGCGCCGCGCGGGGGGAGATGAATTATGCGGTCAGACGCGTAGGAGAGCCGATGATGTGTGATGCAGTATATTATACATCTGCGCGGGAAAAAATGCACTTGCGTGAGACTGAGTTTTCAAGTTTGTAAATGGCGAGGAGCATCGAGGCGGAACGGAAATACACTTGATTCGGCTGCTTTTTTTTGTCACGGGGGGGAATAGACGTTCAAAATTACATTCGCTCAATTAACCTCGATTAAGCGTTAACGTGAAATAAAGTTACATCCGTAGTGGCATAATGACCGTTATATACACTCAGTCGTGTATATAACGCGCGTTGAAGTCGGACACAGTTTTGTTTTGAAAGCCGCGCTTCTAAGGAGATTTCTATAACGTACAAATTGTCGTGAATTTTACACATACCAAACTTTACTGTAAAAGTATACTTAATGGGCTGAGGCTATTTCGGGAGCCGATATGATTTTCACTTACATTGTTGCCGTAATCGATGTGTCGTAACAGCCGCATTCACACAGAAGAAACTTTATAAGTACTTTTACTTTCACGCGTAATACATGGACCACAGGAAGCGCGCAATGCCTCTGTATAATATTTACTTTTGGCTTTTACATTGCGCTTTTCTTAAAAAGTCTAACAAATCTATTATTGTTTAACCCTTTGGCTCCTAGTGTTATTCTCATGTAAAATAATATTAAAAAATGCGTTATAAATGTTTCGATCGATATTTTTTGACTCGGAAAGGCTTAAGTGAAAGATCATAATATCTAGTCTTTTGGATTTATAAGAAAAATTAATTTAATATATTCCAGTAATTTTTTTAATCGAAAAATAAACTGAAATTCATAAATCTTTTTTCGTTGAAAATTTCAAGTATTTATTTGGGCGTGAAAGGCTTATGATCAAATCAACTTATATTGTAAATTTTAATTCTAGCTATAATGGCATCAATAAAGTACTAAAATCTGCGACTGAGCCAATACATACAGATACGCCCAAGTTAATCCGTAGTTCATCTAATTACAGACATTCTTAAGATAATGATTCATAGATACAGAAGCTACCAAACTACACGCTTCACATCCAAAATAGAAACAGCAGCAGCGCCCACTTTTTTTTAAAATACGTTAAAAACAAACTATCTTATCTATAACCATTAATTCACCTTCGAAATTCCTCAACTTCGCACACTCCTCTCGCCTCTCGCTTTCCAATCGCCGCGCGCTCGATTAACTTCTCACGAGCATCGGCAAACGGTCGTCGCATATTGCCGAGGCATCTCACGCCGGCGCTCTTCGCGGAACCAAACGCCAAGGTGCCGCGTCAAATAACAGTCTCCGCGCGAGCGATAAACCTCGAGGCGCGGCTTATCGGGACGAAAAAGATGATGACGACGAGGCTGCGAGCGAGCGTAGCTTTTTGTTTATCGGGTTTCGCGAAAACTTCTCCGGTGGATGTGAGATTGTAAGAGGCGATTTTGAGTATCGAGAGCTGATGAACAAGCGTTTTTAGAAACTATACGCAAGAGAATGTAAGTAGTTGAAAGAAAAAAGAGTCGAAATTATTTTTTCGACTGTGACACGACACTTCGCCGAAGAGAAATGCAAAATATGCACGACTTCTAAGCCGCGCTCTTATCTCCCGAGATTTAACCGACCGATAAGCGATATCATTTAATTACCATGCGTAAACGATATACAAACTGATTCACTCATTAAATAACCGCCTTCGAATTGCGATCACGAATTCACTCGTCTCAGAATATATATAGCCGCCAGCATAATTAAACCGCAGTTCGGGGAACGGTAGCCTGCGCAATATACTGACATACGCGTATATATCGGAAACTGTGGGTAAATAAAAAACAATTTCCTCGATTGTCGCGCGGACAATGGACAATGGACAACGCGGAGGCGATAGACTCCGTAGACCCTCGACGACGACGACACGTCGCGCGTGTTTTAATTTACGACCTGAATAGGCCTATGCGCGCGAGTTTTCAAAAGAAGGGAGGGAAACTCGACAACACGTGGAGCGGATTCGGAGGGATTTTTGGGCTTTTGAAGGTTTTTATGAGGTGCTTGAGGAATGGGTGTTTGGGCGGATAGTTTAAACGGCCAATTCATCTGTTATTTCAAATCAATGGTACGGTTGTATTGGTTTGGTAAACATGTTCGAAATACAAATTTTACGGATTAGTTAGTTACGGTATTTACAGCAGTTAAATGTAAAAGGTTTTGTTTGTCGCGAATAATACAGAAATATAGTTGTACTTGTTTTCTAGGTTAACACTAATTAACCACAATTTCAATCAACAATAACAAGTATAATAAAAAGAAAAAAAAGACATGTAATGAGGTGTGTGGTTGTGCCATGAAAGTGACTTACATAATAATAATTAGGGACCTTTTCTACTGTATCATCAACTCTTATTCTTGCATGTTCCAATTGCAGAGATGTAATTATTCTTGTAAACGCGAAGAGGTTCAATCTGTATTCTGCAGCTTTAAAGAGGAACTCGTATTATAAAACAGCAATTGTTCATTCAAATTTATAAAATGACGAAATTTTAATTTCGTTATTTATAAGTAAACCGTTAATTAAACAAAATTTTATATTATAAACCCATTTCAATGCCTGGATTAAAAATTTCACTGTTACAGTAATACTTGCGATCAGCAGATTTTATTTCGAATAAATGTTCTTTCTTCAATCAACTCCAAATTGACAGAAGAGAAACTATACGTATCCAGTTCAAAAAAAGAAACGCCTCACCGCGCTACCAGCCTACCGCACCTATTCTATAAAATTACCATATACTTAACTTTGCAATAAATAAATTTCGCATTCTCGATATAAAACAAACTACATTCACCGGACTCGAGCTTTTTTCGACCTTCGCACCGCTGCCCAAAGAATGCACATTATACATACATCCTGCCTCTCGGATATCCTCGTTGCGCGAACGACCGACACCGCGAGAGAGATGAGTTTGATCGGGCCGCCCGTGATGTTGTTCTGTCCCCCCCTCCACCTCCACCCGCCGCCGCCTTTCTCTAATTATGGCCTTTGTTGCCAAGACAAAAGTCTGGTGGCATCTCTCTGAACATATGTTCGCAGCTTCTTCTATATTTTCGGCTCGTTTAGAAAGGAACGATATAATATATATCTCCTCCTCGGTGTACCATCGAACTAGAAGAGAGAAAGCAGCAGCAGCGGCCGGTACAGCGAAGAGGGGGGATAAAAAAATGAAAAGAAAGTGGTGAACTTTTCTGACGGAGTTGAGAGAGGATTAAAGGTTTAACGGTGGTAGTAAGTAGCTATTGAAACGAGCAGTCGGTTTGTTTTTTAACGTAAATTAAGCGCACGCGCGTTTCTAGAAAAGTGGACTAGTCCAATGGAGAGTGCATTGCCCACACGATTAAGCTAACATACACAGAACGCGCGTTTTTACTCGGCATCACACACGCGGAATTGGGTCGTTCGAAAATTATTCGAAGTAGTGGCTATATTATACACGTTGAAAATTGGCAACAGAATAATTTTTCGGGAATAAATCTTGTCATGCTGATAAAAGTATGCAGATTATATAAAAATCGGGTTTCTGGTGTTACTTTATACTATATAAAACACTAAATATACAAGACGAAAATTACATAGTTTAAAATAATAAGAAGTTTGTTTTTAATGTTGTTATACTGTTCAGCGATGCAATCATTTCTTCGTTATAAATCCATATTACTCGCAGACCCCCTAATTACCTCCCAAGATAAACCACAATCCATAGATTCTCTCAACCCAACCCGAAATTCCGCGCTCCTCGATACGACCCATCAATCGCCCACTTGAAAAACTGCACCATCGCCCCCGCACGCGCGCGCGTCTTGCCTGGAAATTCCAGCTCCAAAAATATACCCCAAAGTGTATACCCGCGAAATCGCTTCACGCACGTGCCTCTTTCTGTTACAGCTTACAAGTGAAAGTGAGAACGAGAGGCGAGAGTGAGAGAGAGCAGAGTATTCGATACCGAAGAAAATCGAGAGCTCATAGGAGTCATCGCCGCGGGCGCGAGAGTTCAACGTTCGCGTGGAGCGCGGGCCCTGGCCCGGCCCCATAGGCGCCGCCATGGGCGACAGCATCGATTCCTGGGCCTCCATCATCAGGTCGTGCTGCTTGACCTCCAAGACGCCGCTCACGCCATGGGAGATCAATCGTGAGTGTTTTTCGGTTTTTTTTTTCCCTTTTCTTTTTTGTCGGATGGTCGTTAAAGGCATAATTCTCGTTACAGTAAAACTGTTTTTTTCTTTTTTTTTTACCGTTGTACTATAATTACTGTTCTGAGAATGTACATCAAACAAAATAACTATTCTAATTTATATTTATCTTTTAATTTTCTACATTGTGTAGAAGAAAAAAAATATTTTTTTAAATTATTATATCATCACATAAAAAGAGAATAATTCTAAACGAAAATTTTGTTCAATAATTTATGGCTAAATTGTAATGCAATGAAAACTCAATTTTGTGTAGTTTTAATTTCTATGTACATGATCAGCGGTAAGAAATAAATTATATAACTACGCAACTTTCTTCTGACGTGCGAACAATTTCTAGGCGACACGCAGATGCTGGAGGGTCGGGACATTCCCTTCAGACAATTAGGGTGTGCTACACTCGAGGAGATGTTGCGGAAGATCAACGGTCTCACCGTATTCTCCCAAATGGGCAAGACTGTCGTCAAAGTGACGCCTACCGAGGAGACTGCTCACATCTCGAGGATGGTTCGGCTACAAAAGTCGTCCAAGAAGAAGCCACGAACTGTAAGTGATTTTTTTTCTGATACAAGCTTGAAAAACGATAAGGATTCTTTTTATTGATCGTGTTTTCTTTTTCAGCTTCCTCCAGCGTACAATAAATTTTCAGGGTATAATCGACGTCCTCCGACTTATCGTACGCCGCCAAATAACAAATATGTGCCACAGTATCGTAATAATGCACAAAACAGAATGCCAAATCAGAGGTAATCTATTGAATATATTTAAATATTTTTATATTGCAAAATACCGATCGAGGAATAGTTAATTTTGTTGTGTGAACTATTTTCTAACTTATTTATTTTAGAATAGACAAGAATCTAACAAAGTGTGCCTGTATTACCCTTCATTCGTTTTGGAATAACTGCAGAAACTAAAATACAAGTAACACAATATTCTAATACTTAGCTCTACTCTTGCAGGCCTACGCCAGAGCCGGTGAAGAGGCCGCCGATGGGCTCAACCCCACACACGCCTTCCTACAGGACGGCAACGACGGGCTCAACTCCATCCACACCTTCGTACAGGACGCCAACGACTCCCCCAGCGACGGGCTCGACGCCATCCAGTGCACCTTCCTATAGAACGCCAACGACGGGCTCAACCCCATCCAGTGCACCTTCCTACAGGACGCCAACAACGGGCTCAACCCCAGCCAGTGCACCTTCCTGCAGGACGCCGAAGAGTCCACCAGCAACACCTACATCCAAACCGCCTCCGCTGATGGCGACACCGGTGGACCCACCGCAGAGGATACCGCCAGCGACACCGCCACCACAGGCGACGACGACTCCGAGGGGTGTGCACTTTGCGCCCACGCCGCCGCCTAGCAACATTCAGCAGAGGTTGACGCCGACGCCGGTTAACCATCAGCCACAGCAGCACCAGCAGCAAGGCACGCCTAAGCCTTCTATCGCCCAAAGATTAAACGTCGCGCGCGCACCGCCACCAGTGAGTTTTTCGCGTTTATAAATTTTTGTCTTCGGGATATCTTCTTTAATTAAGAAATATTTTGATTGTGCAATAGTAGCTATTGTAATTTTATTTACATAGAAAAATATAGTTTTCATATTCAAAAGTAGTTATTATTCTTCAAAATATGCTAAAATTAATTTAATAATCTATAGCTGGACGATCCACGACTGACACTTAACAACTATGCAGAGACTCGAAAACTACCGTTACCTGTATACAAAGATTTACCGATGAAAAATCACAGTATTGTTTCTTCTGTGACTGTAAGTATTGTTTTAAAAGAATAACTTCTAAAATAATGTATCTTTAAAGCTGATTTGTTTAACGATTATGAAAATTTATAATAATATTATTTTGAACTTTACTTGGAAATTTATGGAATAAATGTGCCGATAGTAAAATTCAAAATAGAAAATTATAATTCAACTTCGATAAGACAAAGGATTTTATTTAGCTTTCTTTACTTAATTTTCGCAGATTAATTCTAAGAAGTATAGTTCATATCCAAAAGAGGCCAAAACAAAAGACGAAGCTGAAAAGCTTGCAGCACAAGCTGCTTTAGACGAATTATTAGGTAAAAATAGGACGCCAAAAAAGACAACAAGTGACAAGAATTTAATAATAAAGAGGGTAGTAGAAACTGTTAACGATCATCCCAATGGATTGTTTGAATCCAAATTGATTGAGGCATATATAGCTCAGTATAATGAAGGACTGCCTCAAGATTATTTAAAACTTGTGGAAAGTTTTATTGCAATAGATATTGGGGCAAACGAATTGACTATATTGAGTCCTCTAGCCGAGACAGATAATAGAATGACCAGCCCTTTAACGCTTACGGAACCAGAAGGCTTAAGATTGCAAGGCATGGAAGACTTTTGGCTACACATTTATGTAGTCTACAATACTACAGATATATGGGGCGTTATAATTGACGAAAATCACAGCGTAAGTAATTTTCATCAGAAACAAATATATTATAGAAATAATAAACAAGTATAACGATTATTGATAACTTACAGGACAAAATTGAAGAGCTAGCTAAACAAATGAAGGTATTTTACGACAGTAATAACTCTGAGTCGACTACAGTGATACCTGGAAAGTTTTATGCCGTGTTCGATCAAGAATGGCACCGCGTACGATGCATTAAGACAGACGAGAGCGGAAAAACAGCGACAGTTTTCTTCATCGATCGAGGCGATGAAGACGTATTCCCGGTGTCCAAGTTCCATGTACTGCAACCCGAATTCTGCAGTTTACCCGCGCAATCGGTACGACTCTCTATGGCTGGGCTCGAGATATTTGCGGATTACAGTGAGGTGCAGCTACTTATGGAAGAAATGTTAAACGAGAAGGACGTGTTCGTGAAAAATCTGAAGTTCGATCAGAGGTTCGCAGAATCGAGCGTGGTATCGGCACAGATACACTTGGTGAAAGACAATGAAGAGGTCAATGTTAATGAGTTGTTGAGATCTGAGATCATGACGAAACTAGTTGATCCGATGATTTATATGTCAAGTGTAAATATCTTTATTTATCATTAGTTGTAAATAAATTTATCATAAATATTCATATTTTTCACGAATTTTATTTTCTTTATTTTAGGACAAAGTTGCTCAACAAGTATATATCTCGTACGTGAGTGAAAAGGCTATATTTGTGCAACTGCACTCTAAAGGTATTATCCAATTGAATGCCCTTATGAATGAATTGGCTACAGATTGTCTAAACAACAATTATTACAAACGACGACCCGTTCTGAGATTTGATCCCTCGAAAATCTACGTTACCAAAAATCTAAATGATGGTAACTGGTACAGAGTGCAAATAGTTAAAGTAGAAAGTGACAATCAAGCTCAAGTTTTATGCATTGATGTTGGTAATACATTGACGGTTATGCGAAGTAATTTAGTTTTACTGGAAGATTTATCAGAAAATATGACTCTTTATCCTAAGCAGGTAATACTAGGAACAATGATAAAATTATATTTGTTATAAGTTTCAAGTCAAATATATTCAAATTTTATTTGTTTTGGTAGGCTGTTCAAATTAAATTACATAAAATATCACCACTTATGTTTGACAAAAGAATGGCAGATCATTTACGGAAATTAGCGCCGAAAACTGATCTGTTCTACATGAAAGTTGTTGGCAGTTTGGAAGGAATATCTATAGTAGAATTTTATAAACGAACCGAGAATAATTATTTAGCTTCTCTTAACGACACATTGGCACTTGAACCTGAAATAACGTGAGTAAACAAAATTTACAATATTGGTTAATAATACAATTTCAATGCATATCATTTTAATTGTGTTTTCAGTTCAAAGGATGACAATAATAATAAGTCCCGCATGAGGAACGACCGTTCATCAATAGGTTCACGTGCCGAGTTCCCGTTAAAAGCACCACACATTCCGTCTGTTGGCTCATATTTCGATGTCCACATTACAATGGCTGCACATCCAGGCAACTTCACAATACAGCCACTTAACTCGAGACAAGAATTAGAGGTAAATAAGTAATTATTATATTTTTTTAAATGATACGCATATAACATATTTACATTAAAAACTTTAATTTTGATTTAGAAACTAATGGTGGAGTTGTCAAGTGTATGTGAAGCGTACACAGGTCCCTCTCTTACGTCTCCGTTCGTAAAAGTCGGGAATATGTATGCTGTTAAATATGATGATGATTGC
This sequence comes from Torymus sinensis, assembly GCA_030522985.1. Classification (NCBI taxonomy): domain Eukaryota; kingdom Metazoa; phylum Arthropoda; class Insecta; order Hymenoptera; family Torymidae; genus Torymus; species Torymus sinensis. Next base: position 13,464 of record JAPYZP010000958.1, on the reverse strand, counting down.
AGGTGGTACCGGTATGTTCATACATTTATAAAAAAATTCTTTTGCAATTTGCCTATGATATATAATAAAATTAACATTGGAAAATTGCAATGAGAAAAAAATTTACTGTATTCCACTCGTCAATTTGATTAAAAATAAATGAGTTTTCTAGTGCTTACGTGTCAAAAATTATCAGCAGAAATGTTTGTGCTGTTTACTTTTGTGACTACGGTGACTATAGAGCTGTATCATTAGAGCAGTTACAGCCTCTTCAAAATCAATTTCATGATTTACCCTATCAAGCTATTAAAGCAAAAATAGCTGGTGAGTTAATTGAATCGTTAAATTAAGACTGAAAAGAAAACTGCATACTGGGCGATGTGAGACCGCCTCAGTACCGACGATTGTAGCGAGTTTGACTTCTCGGTCAATTTTGTCAAAATTCAAAATTAAATGAAAAAAAAAGACAGATCCCTGTAATCGTCGGTAACGAGTAGCACTTACATTACCTTAATTCATTATATTAATAAAATAATATTTTTTTAGGTGTAACGCCAAAGTTAAAAGGTGATTGGACAGTTAAAGATTCATTAAGATTCAACGAATTAATCGTTGGTAAAAGCTTTGTCTCAGTTATAAAGTCATGTGATATAGACAACGTATCAACAGGAGAAACTATATTAGGCTTAGAACTAATAGATACTAGTACATCCGAAGATATTTATATAACACACATTCTTATTAATGAGAAGAGAGCAGATAAAATAGAAGTCTGATTTAATAATTTAATAAATTTATAATAAATAAATAATTTAAAGTCTATTTTTTGACTTATTTATTTAGATTTACCAAAACTAATTGTAAGTTAATCAGAAAAAATAAATGATATGAAAATGGAAAAAAATATATCAAAACGTGAAATTTTATTTACTCAACCTCAAATTAGCGATTAAGACATAATATTAAAAATTATTTTGAAAAAGATTAAAAAATAAAAAATCTTACGTTTATTTTGGAAATTATATAAGACAATCACGTTAAAAATTTGTACTTCTAATATTTTACAGTATAAATTTATAATATAGAATTATAAATTCACTTTGTTTTTAACGAGATTTATAAATCATAATTAAATACCTACGTTGATAAATATATATGTTACAAATGTATCTGGGTTGCGAGAGTGATCCGATTTCTATAAAATTAACTAACAAGGAGAGTGTACAACCTGCGAGAAACGGATTTTGGCGGGTTTGAGAGTCGATTTCTATAGTACCTAAAACGGATGATATCGGCCATCTGATCTCAAATATCCTCTATTTCGATAAAAAATTATGTCTCCTATTGACTGTCAGATTGCAAATATTCAAGATACAAAAACCAATAAAGAAGATTATAAAAATAGACAATAAAAGTTAAAATTTAAGCCCTGATGCGTTGAAAAATATTTATTTTTCAGAAAATTATAAGCAATTAAAGATCGTATTTTCAATCATTTTGTTACGCTATCTTTAATTTCTACTAGTGTCTCATTTTTTATCGAAATAGGGGATATTTGAGATCAGATTGACCATATTTCAAGAAAAACGGCCTATTGGACAGAATGTTGATAATAGGCTTCATTTTTAGGGATAGAAATCGACTCAAATGCCCGCTAAAATCCGTTTCCCACAGGTTGTATATAATAATATGTATATACACTCTCCTGGGTAAGTACTAAGTATACTTGAGTATAGTTTTTTTTCACGCTACCATCATGCATCTCGAATCTCGATTCTCTATAGCCCGTGCTCTAGAACCTCTGAAAGTTCTAGGTATTTCTAGGGAATACCACTTTGGGCCAACCCTACGGTTACCGGAATAACGGATAAAGTTCAAAACTGTAAACAACTTGAGAGAACGACAGGGCCATATTATTATAAGGACATTGGAGACACGATACTGTATACTTACATTTAAGTATACCATACCTTATTGTGCGTTGTTAGTCTCGCAGTTCTTTGTCTTCGGAGTGTGCATTCTAAACTGTATGTATTTATTTTAAATTATATAAATAATATGTAGTTATTTTTCAAACCTTGTTACGCAAAATGCATGTCTAACTTTGTTTTGATATCAAAGATTGATTGTTACTACATCAACGAACTTTATTTAAGAACAGGTTGATTTGAATGAATTATCAATAATTAGCATTTACGTTATTGAAAATTCCTACAATATAATAGTGTATTTTATGTATACTTAACATTACTTATTCTTATTGAATATATTTTTATTGTATTCCTTATTTTACTGGCTATAAGTAATTTTATAATTACATTATATTTATCTCTTTGGATAAGGCAAATATAAAAAATTCAAGTTCAAACAATTAAAATGTATAATTACAGAACCTGAAGTAACTTACTTTTAACGAATAATGTATAAATAATTCTTATATTGCAGTGTATAGATTAGTAAAAAATAAAATATGGATAAAATAAATTGTAATACAACTTCTGAAGGTCAAACAATATTATCCTATGCACCAGAAATTTTGGAACTTGAGGAATTTTCAGCTCATATTTTTGCAACATATAATACTACTAAGATTCAAGGAATAATTAGCGATGTGGATCATGTTGTAAGATTAAGCACATAAAATTATAGTCATGAGCAATTAAAATGTGTTTATTTATACCATAATAAGATAAATGCCATTGGCTGCTTAATAAAAATTTCATTAAGCAAATATAATTAGTAAAATTTATGTTCTTCAAGCAGCCATGAGCATTTATTTTATTATATAAAAAGCATTGCATCTTTTTATTAATATAATATAATTTTAGGAAAAAATAAGGAATCTATCAAGGGATATGAAATATTATTATAATAATGTTGAATCATTATCTAATATCTCTTATGTTGGACAGTATTATGCAGTATTTGACGATGTATGGCATCGTGTAAAATGTATTGATTGTGATTTTGAAAATAAAAATGCTACAGTGTTTTTTATAGATAGAGGTGATGAAGATGTGTTTCCCATGCAAAACTTAGAACCTCTTGATTCTAAATTCTACTCATTACCTGCACAGACAATAAAATTGTCATTGGATGGTCTAGAAATATTAAAAGATAATCTAGAAATTCAAACACTTTTAGATGTCTTATTAGTTGAAAAAGATACTTATATAAAAGTGGTTGGTGTAAAAACAGAAGATAAAAATTTACCTATCTTATCTGTTGAAATATTTATAGAAGAACATGAAAAAGAAATAAATGTGAATGAAATCATATTCGAAGAAATGTTGAAATCAATTGTGAATCCAAAAATATTTATAGGCCCCGTAAGTTTATTTTAAAAAACTAGCTAAAATAAGTATAAAGTATGCTGTAAAAACTGTTTTTAATCAATTGTTACTAATAATTTGTTACTTATTAAAATATAACAGGATAAGGTTGCTCAAAAGGTTTCTTTAACTTATTTGGGTGAGAAAGAAATTTTTGTGGAAATTAATTCAGAAGGAATACAATATCTAGAAATACTGATGAATGATTTAACAGAATATTATTTGAATAATAAGAGCTATGTACATGAACAAGCTTTTGAGTTAGACTTATCAAAACTGTATGTAATTTTAGATACAGAAGATAATAAATTATATAGAGTGAAAATTATTAATAGTAAAAATAAAAATAATATACAAGTGAAGTATATTGATGTAGGAAATACCAAAATTATTAAAGAGCAGGATTTGATTTTATTAGAAAGTTTATCAAAGCTTTTAGCTAAATATCCTGAACAGGTAAAACACTGTCTAATCTTATTGTAAACAAAAAGAAATTTGACTAATTTAATTTTACAGGCTATAGAAGTAGTTCTTCACCAAGTTTCTCCACTTTTATTTAATAACACTATGGTCAATTATCTATATCAAATGGCTGAAATTTCCAATTTATTCTACATGAAAGTTGTAGGTAAAATAGAAGGATGTCCAGTAGTCCAGCTTTCTGTGCGAGCAGAGAATAATAGTATAATTTCTATCAATGATGAATTAATAGCTAAAATTTATATAGAGAACCCTTTACCTGACTTTCCATTAAAGAGTCCCAGTTTACCAGAAGATGGTTCTTTTTTTGATATATATGTCACAATGGCACCTCGGCCAGATGACATTACTGTGCAACCTCTTGCTACACTGGACAAATTAAATGTATATCTGAACTGATATTTTATAAAAGATAATTTACAGTAATATACATATTATATTTTAATAATTTTATTCTAGGAACTGATGACTGATTTGCTAGATGTCTGTGAATCATTTAGTGGTCCACATCTTACACCAAACTGTATCAAAGTTGGAAACTTATATGCTGCTCAAGATAATGATGATGCATGGTACAGGTAAAAAGTTCTTGATTATAGTGTTTGTTTCATTACCCTATAAAATTTGTGCTATTTATGAAATAAATTTATTTGTTTATAATTTGTGTACTTCAAGTAATAAAATATCTTCTTGCATTACAGAGCTTGTGTTTGTAAAATTATTAACAAAAACACATATTTACTCTATGCTTGTGATTATGGTGATTACAATATTGCACCATTAAAAAATTTACAACCATTGCAAGAAGAATTTTATGAGTTGCCATATCAAGCTATTAAGGCTAAATTAAATGGTAATTATATTTTTCTCAGTATTATTGTAATAGTAATATGTAAATCATGTGGAATATTTATCTAGGTGTTCACGAAGAAATTATAGATAATTGGAGTGCAGCTTATAGTTCCAAACTAAACCAATTAATTGTTCAGAAAAATTTTGTGTCATGTATTGAAAGTCGCGAAAAAGATACTGCACATGCAAGAATCAAATTACATTTAGCCTTAGTGGATACAAACTCAGATGAGGATGTTTACATTGCAGATATTATTAATAGGTGCAATGAGAATACAAATTAGTTTATAGAAGTGTGTACAATTTGAACAATAAGAGCTGTTAAAGTATTATTACATTTAGAATATTTTATATTTTTTGTATTGCATCAAGTATTTATTTATATTTATTATTAATATATTTTTGGCGTTGTATTATAAGTTACTATTTTATTGGTAGATCCAATATTTCTTATATAAATCATGTGCACATTTAGTTAACTTGTTTCTGCAATATGTGAAAATGCATAGTTTTAAGTTTTTTAATCTAAATAAATAATTGAATTATTGTAATAAAAATGTTATATTTTTTTTTAAACACCTATTTCGGTTTGTGTCGTAATTTTTTAGAATATACTTAAATAAAAAAGATGCATGAAATATTTTTATATCTTATTGTACATAGGGGATTCCCATTGTTTGAAATTATTTCATTATAATACCATCTGATGGTAATATCTACATACCTAATAAATACATGACAAAAAATATAATTAACTGCGTGACATGAAAAGTAATAAATAGTATTATTAGTATTTTAAATGTATTATGATTGTGCATCAATAATATTTAATAGTTTCAATTGATATCGACATATTATCTTGATAAAATAATGATGATTTTTTAAATACTTTATGATTCATTACCGATCAACCTAACCTCAAAATGTAGTAAATAATTTTCGTTAATTATGTTGTCGCAAGAATTTTTTTTAGAAAATTGTAAAGAAAATGATTATTTAATAAAGTTTAAAACTAACTATGAATCTTGAGAACACTTTGGATAATTGAATTGCCACATGTTCATGACATTGTTGAGATTTTGTTACGTGCTCCTTGAGGACGAAAATTTGTTTACCTATATGTATAGGAGTAAAGTGACAGTGATGTAGGTCGATAAACAGGTATACCTACGATAAGTAGATATGTATGCGTTATACGTAACCATTGAACCATTTTAATACAAACTGTACGCTTTTTTACTTATCTGTTACAGATATGTATAATTATAGGTATTAAATTTCTAAGAAACCTATAAAGACTAGATCACGGAAAAATTTGTACTACAAAGTATATAGTTTGTAATAATATACCTGGGTTGTTTACATGTAACCTAACATTAAATTAGTGCTGTTAATTTAAGCATAAAATAATAATAAATATCTTGCTAAATTCAGTTCAAATTTGTTAGAAAATATAATATGCTCATGATGCAGCACTTAGATAATTCTGCAGAAGATTATGTGACAGTCAAGCTTCTTGAATCTGGAAAAGTAGATAAAGACTTTGCACCTGGATATTGTACAATTGTTCTATATGATAGAATAAAAGAGAATGATGTGTCCATGATAAATCATCTATTAATAAATAGATCTCAATTAAGTCCCAGTGCTTTAGCTTGTGTGTTGTGGTATGCTATTGCTAAAAACTATGATGAAATTGTTAAAGCATTAATTAAAGAAGGAGCTGATGTAAGTCAACAAGGTATAAGGGAATCATTTTATGATTATCGTACAAGTCTTTTAACATGGGCAATATTTTGGAACAATAAGTCTGCATTGCAGCAGCTTCTAGATAAAAGATCTAAGTTTAACAACTTTGAAGAAATTGCAGGACATGCACTTCATTATGCCTTGGTACATGAAAAAATATTTGCCCTCTCGATGCTTTTAGAAGGTCATGTAAAAGTTGATTATAAAGATGAAGATGGCAATACAGCATTACACATTGCAACTCATGTTTCTAGAATTGCTTGTTACCAAAACATTTTAAAATATAAACCTAATGTAAATGCTACAAATAATTTTGGTCAAAATGCTTTACACTATGCTATTCTTGGGCCTGCTGATTGCAAAATGACTGCTGAGCGCTTAATAAAATTAGGGGTTGCTGTTAATGGACTAGATATTGAACATGAAACACCCTTACATTATGCTTTGGCTTTAAAAAAAGGTGGTATGGTAAGATATTCTTTCGCAATCAATAATCTTATCTTTCTTTTAGTTACTTTATACTGTATCTAATAATATTTAAGTATATTTACACTTTTTAATTCAATTAAATGCTTTCTATCTAATTAAATAAAAGAAAAATACATTTGTTTTTAGGCTGAAGTACTCTTGAATAATAATGCAAAAGTTAATGCAAAAAGTAAAAATTGTATTTTCCCACTTTTTTTATCAATTGCATCAGAGTGTGCGATAAATGTCACATTGTTGATCTTAAAAAATGGGGCTAATGTAAATGAAAGACTTCACAATGGAGATACTGTACTTCACTGGGCTTGTAAACTAAGCCTTGAAAAGGAGATTGCTCTATTGCTTAAATTTGAAGCAGATGTTAATCTTAAAAATGCAGAAGGAGTTTTACCACTATCTTTAATAAAAGATGAAAAATCAAAGTCCATTTTAGTAGAAAACATAGCACAAAAGAAACAGAACGGGGTGTTTGTCTCTGAAGAAAATATGAAAATCATAAAACAAAATTTTATGTCAATGTATTTCTTCGATCATTATTGTGAAGCTTATAAAAAGGTTTCAGAAAAGTAAAATTATTTTTATGTTTGATACGTATTAATATTTTAAAAATTATATAATATGTGTATATAATGTTAGATAATATATATATTATATATATATTATTCAATCTATCAAGTGATTGAAAATATTATTCTACAAAATTTAATATGAAAAATCCTTGAATTTCATTTCAGTTAATTAACAAAATGATGATTTTATGTTATTTTGCTTTTGCAAATGTATATATAATAATGACATAAAATTAATGGTTATTAATTATTATCTTTAAGTAACAAAACACAATAGTGCCGATCTATAATTTATAGTCCCAAATAAGAGAAATATGAATCTCCAACATAGAAGATACATTGATATATGTACTATAATATTTTCAAGATCTTTTTATTGAATCTAAATTGAAATCTTAATTATATTAGTAATGAATGTAATATTTTATATTTAGTTAAATTATATGTATATATAATTTAATTATATACTAGATAATTTTCTAATTCTAATTATTTAGTTAAATTATATTTATATAAGTAGATTGTTATTCGATTATTTAATATTAAGATGATATTTTTTTTTATTTTTTTTTTTTTCGTTAAAAAAAAAGGATATATTTTGTTTCGAACAACATTTATTTTATTTAATTGATAAATAAAGTAATTGGTTTTTATCAAAACTACGTGCATCGTTATTTACTCGTTTTAATTTCGATCTCAATATGTTTATGTGGGTTGGTAGAGGGGCGGGGGGGGGGGGCGGTTATAATTATGTTCTATTTCCAAATTCGTAGTTATTATTATTCTGTTTATTACATAGTAAATTAATTTTGAATTTTGAATTCGTTAGATATAAGTAAATAGAAGTAAAAATTTTATATATAAGAAGATATAATTAGTAAAAAGCTATATTGTTTCTAAATAATGGAACCTAAAATTGGTGAATTTATTTGAAGAAATACCTATACCTATGTTCCATTCAATTAAAAGTGAATACCAAGAATAAGGGGATTCCCCGTTGCATATATCGATCCAGTCGCTGTAAAAATCGCATTTAATAACGCTTCCACTTTCATGGCCGTATTATACGTGATTTCACCAATTTAGACAAAATCAATTTTCAGCCAAATGTAGACGAATTGTAATAAAGTAATTATTACACAGTGTATTATACTGTGACACTTTACAATGGCATTATTGTAAGTGTATCAAATTGTATACTTGGCAACTCGAATTTTTCATTTTTTACTTTTGAAATAATGAAAAACAATCTCAGTTAAATAAACAAGTACCTAGTAATTATAAGTATATTCATATAGATCGACGTATAATATTTTTAGTCATATTTTCATATAGTTGCATGCCGCTGAAGCGAAATAACGCCCTTTCTCATATGTAATTCGACGCTGTTTGTTCCACATTGTCTGGCTAAACTTGCCCTTATCTACTTGTCAATATTTTTAAAATACATGGCACTTTAATTGAACTTGAAGTGAAATAATTTTCATAGTTTTTTTTTATCTGAAAGAAATTTCTTAAAATTAACACTCAATATAAAGATTTTGTTTTTAACAGTCGCAAGTCGTTTAATAACAATATTAATTCGATTATTCTAGTAAACAATCCTTGTATAAAAATATGTAGCGACATAAAAAAAAGTTGTATCATCCATCAATACTTATTTCTGTTTTTACAGCTTTGTATAATATATGTATACACATTATAATATTGCCCAGTGTATAAAATACAAAAATAAATTAAAAAATAAACATATTTTATATAGTTTGCGTAACTCGCATAATAATTTCTCCATCTCTTATCAAAACAACAACAATTTACTGACAGAATCTATCCTCTATACACAAAATCATTCAACTCTCCTCAAGCCATTCCCCATTCGAATCTTGCCGCCGCCGCGGCTCCCGAGCCGGCTTGAACCGCCGCACAACGGAGTGGAGGCGCAGGCGCTGGCGATGGGCTCGCGGCCGCTATTACGATACCAGCGCGAACGAACGACAGGCAGAACCGCGCGCGCGCGCCAACTTCCAACTCGTCGTCGTCGGGAGCGCGAGTTCTTTTTTTTTTGCCGCGAAGCGCCGATCGGCGCGCGACTATAAAGTGAATGTCAAACACAACATAAGTGAATGTAAAGTTGAAGTTGGGGTATAAGCGCGGGGCAGAGTGTATAAAAGTGGAGACTGTGCCGGTGCTGGATGGTTCATGTGAGGTGAACTTTTGTGTGGGTGTGCGATGGTGTAGCGGTGGTGGGTTGCTGGAGAACGGAAGTTTGGTAGTGTGAAGGGTTGATCTCCTGGAGTATGGGTGGTACCGTTCGAGACGGTTGATGTAGGAGCGCGCTTTATTATTAAAGTCAAATAAAAATTGATGGGAAATGTGTGAAATATTATTTGCAACGAAAAGAGGTATCAAATGCAAAGTTTTCAGTAGGGTGCGCATGAATTTTTTTTTCATTGCTATCGTGTTCGTGGAAAAACTGTGTTCGGCGACCAGTATACCGAAATGATTTTATGAATATTATAATATTTAATTTATTAACTTTTATGATGATTTTTTGGAGTCAACGTAAAACAATGAAACTATATCTATGAAATAATTTTTCCATATAAAAATATAAGCGAAAGTTTCATTTTAAAGCTCATTAAAAATTTCTGAATTATTGGTACTTTTTGCCCAATTCACGCATAAAAATAAGTTTTACACTCAATATAAGCTTACACCCTAATACGAGTTCATGAACTCCGAGTAATCATAATTCCTCCTGGTAGTCCACTTAAATATCAAACTGTCTCTTTCACAAGACAATACATCAAATCCCGAATAAGAAAAATCATAGCATAAGTATATATGCAGAAAACCAAGCGTGACTCAATCTGGATTATTATGCGGGCAGGTTGTCTTCCTTCGAGGTACATACTGACCCACACCGCATGAATGACAATGACGCCGACGAAATTTTCGGGAAAAGCCTGTATATACATATATGCGCGCGGCCTTCTTGTCTCTCTCTCTCTGTCGCTGCGCGATTCAGGGACGAAACGCGTCGCTCGATGGAGGATCAGTGCAGAAATTTATCGCGATCGCTTGGCGGACGTTTCGAACTCGCGATGTGTGTATGTATGACATGTGTGTATGGTTGAATTGCGAATGCTATATGGTGGTATAGTAGTAGATTTGTGTACTTAGCAACGATTGGGATCATATTTTGGAGGAAACTGGTTTTGAATTTGTTCTTGTGTTCTGGCGGAAAGAGGAATGACCTTGTTGTTTCAAAAAAGAATAGCTTACAGTTTTAAATGGCAAAGAGAATATGTATGTCAGTAAATTAAAATTGGTTCAATTGTTAATTGTTTTTTATTTACTCGAGTTAATTCAATTGTTATAAAAACGTTTAGTTTAAAAATTTCTATATAAATGCAAGTCTTAGACATGGTTACGATTGCGTGACTTAGCATTAGATCACTTAATTCAAGTCATGAATGAATGCCGATACATACCGTACTGCAACGTACTTAAACGGTCATACAGCGTATTAAAAATAAAATAGATATGAAGTTTAAAATGATTCGCTGATTGTTTTTAAATCGCAAGCGTTCCTATTTTTCGCAAAAGTAAAAAATAAAGAGAACTGGAAATATCATAAATGAATATGTCCATTTATAGTTTTAAAAAAAGTGAAAGTTATAAAAGCAAGCATGCACTCATATATATGATGATTTCATGTACGTTGATGTAAATTTTTTTTTTATTTATAAGGAAAATAACATATATTGTTATGTTAATATATTTTCACCTTCTTATTAGTATGCCAAACGCCAATGAGATAAAAATGAATTATTTTAAAATATTAAACAAAATATATAAGTACTTGTTGCGACTTTAGTATTGACATTTTTTTTCTGAAAGCTGCGCATAATCCTTCTGATGCTTTACGGACAGTTAAAAATAACTTGTCAAAGGGATTTCAGCAGCTGACTCATTATATTAAAATGTTTACATTGTAAGAGCATGTATAAGAGCATAATAACTTGCTGTCTAAACGCTCAAGCTCGACTGCTTTTCGTATACTTCGTATTGACAAGTATTTTTTTTCGCCAATGTTTTAGTTTATTTCGCAAGCTATATTCTGCAACATCTTCGGTACTACACGATTTTATTGACATTAATTCTTATTAATCCTCTAGAATGTTGCGATACTTTCATTATCAGTTATAGCTTATAGACTTGCGGGCTATTATTAGCAATCTAGTTGCTTCGGTCCGATGAATTTTACAATTTTCAGATAATGCAGAAGAAAAAAATTCCGATTCGAATGACATAATTATCGAGCCTTCGCTAATAATATTCTGAAAATAGTACGCGCCTTGACTAGAAAATTGAGATAATTCGTTCAACTGTTATCAATCTTTGGCACTTACCCAAATACCATTGAAGACTTACTCATAATGGCTATTAGCGCAGCAACAGCTCCAATGTGCTTCTGAGAAGCTTTTGCTTTTAAATTTTTTGCGCTATTTGTTTATTTTATACCATATTTTTTTAGTCTTAAATATATACATCGAAGGCCATGATGCTATATTTTTTTTAATAATAATAACGTAAAAGAATGAGAAAACAAAATTATAATCTGAGTTCAGTCGATAGATAAATTTGACAGAAAACAATAAAAAATTATTAAAGTTTCAACGTATTTTTTAAAGACATTCCGACAAAATCACAAAAATAAGACGTTTGTCTTATTTTCCTCAAAACTCTTCACACTACCAAAAGTAAAAAAAATCCACCGCAACACCCGGGAAAACTTCATTTCCCACCCACCATCACCACCGCGTTATTGCACCTTCAGCACTGACTTATACAACCTCCCAACAATTTCCCGCAGCCTCGACGACAAAGCAGAGCGCAGCGCCCAAGCCAAACACAGCACATATCCGGCGAATCCGCTGTCTCGTCCCCATCAAACCTTTCACCTCAGTGCGCGCGCGGCCGCGTAAAAATAGCGCGCGAAGCGAAGAAGAAGAAGCCGTCGTCGTCGTCGTCGTCAATTACGCCTCGGTCGCAATTAGCGGCCTGGCGACGACATGTGAGCCGTTGAAGACGTGGCGGCGGCGGAGGTGCCGGTCGACGGGGCTACGCCGAGGATAATGATTACTGAACAGACCTGGAGCATGATGCTGGACAGCGATGTGACCGGCTTGAACGAGTGAGTTTCGGATAGTGTCTGGTAACTTATTTTTGGAAATAAGTTTTTCTTATATATGAAGGTACACGTGTTTTGGCTGGTTATATAAACAATGTTCCTATGTAATTTTATCTTCTCTCTATTTCATTTTTTTCGTTATACCGTACGTGTTTGGAATTTTTTATAGATACAATAATTAGTATACAGGAATATATGGCAGAAACATTCGGCGAAAGCGTTATATAATGATATCATTATTTTTAATTACGAAGAAGGTGGAATAAAATTGAAGCATAAATCTTGGCTAATAATCTTACGTACAACAAAACATTTATATATAATAACATCGCTTCATTCATTGCTATCTTGTAAATTAACGGATAAATTTCAAACTTTTAATAACCCATACAAAATCAAATTCAACGAAACCAAGCAAAATCGCCGCCCCAATTAAATATCTCATCATCCGAGCTGCCACAACGAACGCGCGACGACACTTCATGAGCATTAATAGACCCCTAAATCCCCGTGCGCACCGCACTCGTCTCCTAAACTTCCAAAACGACCGAGCAATTACGCAAACCTCCTCCTCACACTTCCGCTCTCAAAAATCTCTCCACTCTTTTGCGTGTCTCTGCCAAGCCGCATATTTTTGGCGGGATCGCGGGAAGTTTTGATCGATCGGCGTTCGAGCGCTTCCGCGCTGCACGCATACACGCACCGATATAATATAATACCGATGCCAACGGGATTCCTTGGCAGCTGGGCGCGCGCGTTATGACAGCCTCCGCTTGTCCGGTATTTGTCACCGCGCGCGGTTATGGATGGCGACTATACT
>JAPYZP010000957.1:0-23419 GCA_030522985.1 Torymus sinensis | reverse complement strand
TCGATACTTGTCTCAAACGTGGTAAAATAAATGATTGGCATCTATCTATTAAACAAGTTATTTGATCAGATTACTTTCGGAAAAAGCAGTTTAACAGAACTGTAGGTCCAAATTCTGTTACTGGAAATGACTTGAAAGAGGGTGTTGTACTGATGTACTCTGTTTTATCGACGGAACACGGTAAATATATCGAATTACGTCTTATAAGGAGATAATTTCTCTGCGCAATGTAATAATCTACCATCTTACGCAGGTTTGATTCCAAATATCAACGGCATCCTACAAAATTTTTCGAACGAATTTGTTTCAAAATGTGATTGACTTGATATGAACTATGTTATTAAAAAAATTATTTTGTTTCTTTATATGTAATCTTACAAATATTTGTTAGAAAAACGTCTAAAAAAACATCAAATAAAGTTTACCTTTGTTAAAATATGTTGATTAATAAAATATCACGAGAATATTCAGAGTACGGAATAGAATTGAATGAAATAATTTTTATTTGTAAAAATTTCCAAAAGTACAAATTCAAAAATCATATTATTTCGCTTCTCTGCATAATCGAATACATTGTTAATCAAACATTGAGTTACGAAATAATGATATTATTAGCGTCACTTTCAGATTTATGCATAAAATATACCTTATAGAAAATAATTTTTATATTAATTTTTTTAAGATCTGATAATGTGAGAGATTATAGATGTTAAACAAGAAGAGTTAATAAATTGGCAAAAATTTATAAAGCCAAAATTATATAATTGCAAAGCAGATATAGTTCATTAAAGAAATAATCATACAATGTTTCGAATTTTTTTTAATTTTAATTTAATTTTAATTTTCAAAGGCTTATTTTGTTTAATAATTACCTACCTTGAATAATTACCTAAAGATTCACCGTTAACAAATTTCGAAATAATCGATTGTAAGGAGAGAAAATTCACTTATTTAAAAATAAATGCTAGGACCCATAAACAATTATATTTTACTCATTGTTAATTAATTATTTCAAAATTTGTCAACGGTAAATATTTAGAGAATTATTCAAGCAACAAAATAAGCTTTTGAACATTGTATGACTATTTCTTTAATGAACCATATCTGCACTCGCAATTAGATAATTTTGGGTTTACAATTTTTTTTCCAGTTTTTTAACATCTGTAATAATTCTTCACATTATCAAATCTGGTACAAGTAAAATAATAATTATCTGATTTGTATCTTAGGATATAACTACCCTAAAGTATTATGGTTCTCCATCATTCAGTGCGTTTCGTAAAATCTGATATAAATAAACATTGACATATAATCACATAAGGTGGTTCTATGAGTCATATATAGGTCAAAATGTAAAATTTTTTTTAATGAATTGTTCATAGACTGCATGGTCAGAATTAATGTTATTATAGTATAATAGACGCGCACTCGTAACTCTGCCCCGATATTGAATAGGCGTGTTATACGACATTTTGCATATATATTCCTGAATTGCCTATTTGAATCCATTGTAACCGGGCAAATTATTTCTTATGAATGATGATAGCGAGTTTCATACCTAGTCGTTTCATACCGACGCACCGTAAACATATATTACGATCTTTGACATATTTTAGTGCACGTTATATTATGGTATAGACCACTTTTTCATTTCTCCAGCTATATGTAGGAGTTTCAAGAGTTATGCACGGATTAACAACTATAAATAACTTTATTAAATTTACTCGAGAGTGATAAAGCAATCAATAAATAGATATTATATATATTATTAAAAACTTTAGAAATTATGTAAATAAAATGATTTCTTCATTAATAATAATACACTACCTATTAGGTTTAAAGGAAAAAATGCATGAATATAGAATACGAATACCGTATATTCATGCAATTTTTTAAACGCGTTCATTTCCGATGTTTAAATTGTTATATTTGGACAATATAAGGTGCAGTCGGACAGAACCCACAGTCATTCAAAGAGAAGAGGAAGAATAAGGTGCAGGGTTACCAACGGTATACTGTCGAGTATAAAATCGTTTTTACCAACTGATAACAAAACAACTCAGATGTGAGCATGTGAGCCGCAGCTGACTAGTTATGCTCACGCTGTTTACAGCGCCACTTCGAACCTATCGCGCGCACATGATACGTTCGAATCATAACACTATTTCTGTAACCCCCATTTTCCGTCTTCCTCGCTCTCCTTTCCTCATCCATATAATCAATATATCGCGGTCCTTGTCTTTCGCTCGCGCTTCAAACCATACTTATCATTTCCCATGCTCCCACAGTCATTCCACAAAAACGCGATAACATGGAGCAATGATACGCGCTTCAAAATATAATGACGCATAAACGCAGTCAACGCGAAGTATACAAAAACACATCGAGAGCTGCTCCGAATGCTCCGATCCTTCGATAACGCGCTTGCTACGAAGATTACTATACACACGGGAGACTGAACTCCGTAACGGCTCAGTCATTAATTAGTGTCTTTGTGTACAGACAGTGAAGTGAACAATAAGGACTGCGCCGCGCCTGCAGTTAATTGCAAATTTGAATGCAATGACTTCTATCAGTGCCTGACATTTGAAGAACATTTTCCATCGGTAAAAGAAGACTGCAAATTGCTTTAGCATTGTTTTTCTTTGTCAATATCTACGGACTCTTTCATAATGACGACGAAAATGGCCGCTGCTTCACGCTAACCTTTCTCTTCCCCTCATCGATGACTCGTTGACTGCGACCACCGTATAGCCGCCCCTTTATACGCAGCCCCGTGCACCGTGCGTGAGACGTCGAAGCAGAAGAAAGAGAAGAGCGAAAGGGCCATCAACCCCTAACCTCACTTTCTCTCTCTCTCTCTCTCTCACCCCCGCGTGGCTGCGCGGCGCCTGTGTACACGTTATTCCGTCTCTCTTCCCCTTTCTGTGCGTGGTGCGATATAAACCCAACCTCACTCTCGACCACTCACACGAACACGCGCAGTGACGCAGCTGTGTGCAGTCAGTGCTGCACGAGAGCGAGCATCGTTTCGTCTCTCTCTCGGTCAAGTACAAACGCGCCTAGCTGAGGCAGTGTGTGAGGCTGTTGAGGCGCGCGCGCGCGAGCGAGCAGAGCACGCCTATATATATACACACACCCGTGCGCACGCGCGGGCTATGCACACGTGTGTTGTGTTTTGTGTATATATATATATTTCCCCATATACGTGTGCACCAACGTCGCAGCGCAGATATACGAAGAGGCGAGACGAGAGAGACAGAGCGTACGAACAGTGCAAGCAGCAACCAGCAACACACAGCGAGGGGCCGCGCGCAGTCAGTAGTGTGGTAGTGTGCGCGAGAGGCAAGCGCGCACGGACAGTCTGCTCATTGCACAGTGTGTCGTGAGTGCGCGAGTGCGCTCTGTGTGTGCTGTGTGCTGCTGGTGCACACGGAGAGGAAGTACCTGGACGTGCCTGGACGTGCATGGATGACGAGCGGGACCCCGGAGCAGCAGCCACGTCTCGAGCGCAAGCCCTCCTCTGCGAGCATACAGTCGTGAGCAACAGCAGCAGCAGCAGCAGCAGCAGTCGGGGCAGCGCGAAAAGAGACGGGGACTGCGTTGTTACGCCGCGCGCGAGCGCAAGTGTGTCCGTGTGTCTGTGAGTGTGTACGTGTGCCAGTGGCTAGTGGTGTGGTAGAGAGGAAGAAGGCGCAGAGACAGCGGCGGCGCGGAGGAAGAGACGGAGAGCAGCCGAAGGGGAAGAGCCATGAGCGAGGACAGGAGCGACGAGGATTCGATAATGGACCTCTGGTACACGAATTGGGAGCAGCAGTGCGTCGAGGCGATCGAGGCCGAGCCCGATTACGAGAGCCAGCTGCAGAACGAGAAGGAGCTCTACTCACAGCAGATCTGGTCGAGCTTTCAGACGACCGCCACCGCCATCTCCCAACTCTACAAAGGCAAGCCCCTACTTCTTCTTCTTTAGCGCCTCCTCTTCATTTCTCATGCTCTCCTGCTCTCTTTTCTCTTCCTACACTCTCCTTTTCGTCAACTATCGCCTATCTTTCTCGCACGTGAGCTCTCTCTCTCTCTCTCTCTCTCTCTCTCTCTCTCTCTCTCTCTCTCTCTCTCTCTCTCTCTCTCTCTCTCTCTCTCTCTCTCTCTCTCTGCTGCTGACTCGACTTCCACTCTGCGTATATCTGAAATGCTTGCTAATGTGCTGATAGATCAGTGTGTAGCATTCTGAACTCGGATGTTTCTGATCAATCCTTGACAGATTTCTTTCGGTTTCTCATCACACCGATGCGATGATATGGCACAAAATAAGTACCCTTAAAGTTTTGACATTTTCTTTACACTGTCATAATAAAGTTCCAATTGCATCACAGATATAATTTCCTTGTTAGTCATGTTAGGTTGAGTTGTATGCATTCCTTATTTTAACCTTCTAGTCAAAAAATAACGTTAGTTTTACAATCATAGTCTTGGCAACACTGTTTAATTTAAGCTTTATTGTTTGTTTACATTCGACACTTACAAATTGACAATATAGAACAACAATTGTAACTTTGACATTGTAAAAATGTTGTGTTTATTTGAAATGATAATTTATATCATTTACCTTTTTCATGTCATCCTGTTATTCTAATGAGTTGATTGCAAGTTTTATAAATCTACTTTTAATAAATTTTCATATACAAATTGTCAATTAAGACAAATGTGTCTAAATATACAATATATAATTAATGTTATATGTATCATGTATCTTTACTTTTATAATGAGAGTGTAAGAACAAAAAAGTATTTGAAATGCTAATTTATCTTAACATGTTAATGTTTGTTATTTTATTTTTGTATTTACTTGATATTATTTGAAATCTTAAAGTTATTTTACATACAGCTAGTATCTGAAGTAGTTACTGAGGTTCTGTTGACTGCCATTCTGAGGTTAGGTTAATATATTTGTACCAGTATAAGTTAGATCGACTCTCGACTTAACAAAACGTTAGAATAAATTCTTTTCGTTATGTGCAACCTTTTTAGTAAATCACTGTTCTCATATCTATTATCTCTATATTTATTTAATTCGACATTTTGATCTTCTTTTGATTCTGCACTGCTCCTATTATTCCTACTCCTACTAAACGACTCCTGTTAAAAGCCCTTTGGTACCTGTATTCTATTATCTTAAATGAACTATATTTGAAATTTAATACTGTATTCTGTGCAACTTTCATATCTATACATATGAAAATACTACGTAACAGGACTTACAAAATATGAGCGTCCAGCACTACCTTTTATAAATCTATAATATTGTTTCTTCGGAATTGCATAATTATAGTATTTACTACTTTTTAAGTTATTTCTAATCTTTAGTGGGGCGAGATTTGAGGTACTATGTTACCCAAAACTCATATAAATTTGTATTCTATTTTGAGTGTTGGTGTTGACGTGTTGGTCCCAGTCTTCTTCCTATCTCTGTCGTTGATGGTTCTTAAATTATTGCAAATACAACGCTATCGAAATCTTTGATAAAAGTCAGAATTGAATTAGAATAAAGAAAAATATTATGAAGAACGCTTTAACTGTTCTGACATCTTATTCACATTAATTTTCATTTCATTCCTAAAATTTTTTCTATTATATCTTATGATTTTATCTTCTTGCTTTAATTGCTAATGTAAAGTGAGATTTATGTGTTTACTTTTAATTAAGTTTATACAACTCCAATAAAAAGAAAATATTTGTTCAATTGAAATATGAATTTAATCATTCGATCGATAATTCAATTAAAAATTATTTCTAAAAGTGACATGATATAAGTACTATTAGTTTCATTTTCCCAATTAATGCATTTATTTTATAATTACTTTTATATAGTCTTTTGTCTCTAAATGATTTTTATTTCTTGATTTTTGTTTATACATATTATTAGCTGACATTTTGAACTGTGTCATTTCACTTGTGTGATTTTGGTTTGATCTTTTCATATCCCAGTATTGATATACTTATCTTATACATTTACATATGTATATCACAATTTAGTACATTTTCTTTGTATGCATACATATACATTTCCTGAGTAGAACTTCCTCAGATACATTCACAATTTAAGACTTGTACTTTACTTAGTGGGTATTACTTGGGTATTATCAAAGTTCAAAAGTTACTATTCAACTTAAAGTTGAATCTATTCTAAATGTAATCTCATTTAACAATTCATATGTTCCATGATTATAAAATCATTACTTTGTGAAAAGGAAGAGAAATTTTGAAAATCTGTATATATTATAAAAAATTATCCAATTCATAATATACCTAGGCATCACTTTTTCTAGTTTAGATATAATCATCTAAGAACGCTGTTAGAAGATTCAGTAATACCTTTGTGTGTATGTGTGTATGCGTGCTTGCCGGATAAAGGTGTGTGCGCGCGCATACGTCTTTGTGTGTATATATCCCCTCGACGGGTGTGGGGATTTTTACAAGTATATTTAGGTAGACGGAATTTTACGCTATTCTAATAGAATTTTTTCTTCTTTTTTTTTTATAATTCTGGTTGTACCTTATGCTGATTAAAAAAAAACAGCTGAAATAATTAATCCAGTTCTTTTAGTTTGAAAAAGATACATAAGTAGTTTCGTTTTATCTTTAACGTTTTATCTTTATCTCGTGGAAATTCTGGAGCCATTGCAAGTACCTATGTCGAATTTTTCGTTAATCAAATTCAATTTTTCATATTTATTGATGATCATCTTATGGTATTGGACGTATTTCGAAATGTGGAAACTCGGGTACTTACGGAGTTTCGGAATATCGTGCTAAATTATGAAGCGTTCCGAAATGTGTAACCATGTTCATGAAAATAGACCAACCCTAAATATTTGTATACCCAAATAAGTACCTAATATTCAATAAGTATATAAGGCTTGTAACCGAGATAATGAATAAAAATGAAAAATTGAAAATCATAAGAAAAAATATATAAAAATGACAGTCTACATCTGATTTGACAATTATATCAAAACTGTAATTGGGGTCGTACTCCAACTTTACTATTTTACTAATACTGTTTTTTATCTGCTGAACATATCAAAATAATTGATCTAAAAAAAATATCGACTCAAGTCCTGAATAAATCCAGTTGCCCTGCAGAATCCAGTAACCATCATTTTATAAAGTTTGAAGGTGAAATAACAATAACACCTTTGTTTATTCTTAGATTAAAAATTAACGAAATATGGTTCTAAAGTTTGATATAAAGTTTTTAATATTATAAATAGGGGCCTAATTCAGTTATTGATCAAATCTAGTTTATTTTTAATTAATACAGTTTAAGTATGTACTAATCAATAAATCAAACCGGTTCTTACTTTCGTAAAAGTTATTTTGTATCAAAAATAAAATTGTTATTTTTAATTCGTGGTATCTAATCTCGTAAAACTAACATTTTTGTAATTAAAAATTTTTAAACCTGAAATTTTTTAATATATGTGTATTTTTAAAATCGTGATTAGATCTTAAGTAAGCTACTGCTTTTAGCTCTGAACTTGTTCAAACGTGCAAGAGAGATTAAAACGTCATCAAACTTTTCAGCGGAGTTCTTTAAGGTTATTTAGATAACTTGCGTCAAATCTATTTATGGAAAACAATTGGACTTGATCACAGACGGCCGGCGATTGAATTCTTATTTTAATCTATCATTGACACTTCGTGTTCGTTTAATTAAGTAACTGCTGAACAGGAAATTGTCTACCTATTTTGTAGAATTTCTACTGGTTCTTGCTTACTCTAATTTTACAAATTTTTCTATTTAATGTTTTAAAGAATTCAGTGATTAGTACTTAAAACGATCTTAAAAAGATTTTTGCCTTGTAAAACTATTTCATTGTAATATAATATATGGATTCAGAATTATGGAAATTGTTATGAATTTGCACACGTATAAAAACTACGTCAAATAAGAGAATTTAATTATTCATTTATAATAATTATTATTATTATTATTGCTTATTTATTTATCTATGATCATTGAATTTTAATCATTTTCAACTATTACGTTGCTGAAAAAACACTTGACCGGTTTGAGCAATGACAGGAACTTTACACAGGATATATTTGATATACACACACACTCACTCGCGTGCGAGCACATACATACAAACATGCATGTATGTGCGTAGAGGCGCAAACGACACACTTTATGGTGATTATTTTATAGAGATGATACGATTTTTTTCGAACATTCTAAGTATTTAATACATTTATATATTCATCTGAAAGAAGTTGCATATTTTTCGTGTTATAAGTAGTGACATTTTGATTTACGATTTTAAAATTCACTAATTGAATGGTAGAGGATTCAGAAGTCTTATAGATAGAAATAAGCGTTTACCAAAATACTTCTATTCTTCGTAATTTTCATGCAATAATTCAGTTTTGTTATTTCAATCATTTTTCGTTATTAAGGTTGCTTAAATAAATTATATGAACAAAGCTTTTCCTAATTCCTACGCCTACCATTAAAATAACGAAAAATTAGACGTGAAAATCTGCAATTTTCTGAATACATCATAAAGGAATGGGTAAGGAATACAGTCCAAAATATAGTAATAAAAACTTTGCGCTTAAATCTTTCATTTGAGGTAACAAAAAAGTTCTTTTTAGAAAATTTCATTAACAAAAAATTAGAGTTCATCAGTAAATTTAATAATGTTTAATTTGGCTTTACTCTTTAAAAATATTGCAAAAGCATTCAACACTTTTTGAAGTGTCTTGTATTATCTAATACAGCAGTTGTCCACATTCGCCTCGTGGCCGTCGTTAAATGTTGCACACTGAGTCAGTTATTGCGCGATTTAAGAAACAAAAAAGGAAAGCACGCTAGAACAAAGTGCATAGGCGCGCTCGCCCACGAGCCAACGCCAAAGCATCCCAATTTCTTCAACGGGAGAATCTATCTAAAAATAAGAAAGTGAGTTTATTCAGAAAAATACATTCGACATGCTTTATTTATAAAAAATGAATCACAATCATAATTTTGTTAACAATATTATTGTCAATAATAATTTGCTTCAGTAGTATATGAGAAAAATACACGAATCTCTTTAGACTTTTTCACCTTGCCTAATTTTAACGCGAACTTTGTGGTCTTCACAGCCTTTGGTTTCTTTAATAATCTATAATACTGATTTGCCAAACGAAGCATCGACCAGCTTGACAAAGGCATCAGTTCCCGTCATATTCGTAAAGTCAGTTTCGGTATACAGAGAAGCGGAGAAAAGTCGTCGGCCTCCCTTCTCTCCCTTGTCCCTTTTGTCGATCGCTTCTGCAGCAGGTTCGATGCGATCGCTCGCTCGGTCGTTCGTTCACTCTCGCTAGAGCTCTCGCGCGTCGTTGTCCTCGGCGTGCATTGTTGTTTGCTTTCTTCATCTGGTCGGTATATAACGCGTGCACGGCAGCCGCATTATAAGAGCATCGCGCTGCGTCTCTCTCTCTCACGAGAGAGAGAGAGAGAGAGAGCGCGAGTTGCCGCTGGCCGCAGCTTGGTGGCGCGTATACTTATTTTCTCTCGCTTGCTCGCGCTCTCGTGTATATCTCATGCCGTTGCCATTTTGTCGTGCATTTTCTCCTTTATGCATACGCGTACCACTGACCGTTGATTATTTGAGTTTGCGACGAAATAATTTTTCACGCGTGTATCGTAGGTAGCTTTAGCTTGTTATGGTGTTTTTTTTGTATACAATTGATGTTTTTACAGTGTTTTCATTGGATGAGATAGAATTTTCACTAAAATTAGTCGGGTGGTCTTTGTAGGCAATCTGCCAAAACGATGTTTTTCATTAATAAAGAGAAAAAAAAATCTGAAAAAAGTGATTCAATGATGATTTTTTTTTCTTCAAGTTATTCGTATTAATGCTTACCATCAAAGATTATTTTTGTAAATATTAGTTTACGAAAATATAAATTTTCTTCTCATTACGATATTGATTGCAAGATTTAATCGCGGGCTATTCTTGTACCCCCAGTTTTTGGTTGAGATCGATTACTACTTTCTAAGCTCTATAACTTTGTACAATTTTAGATGCACTGTACTTAATTTGGGGATAGGAGGAATTTTGTATAAAAACCGAAAGAGATAAAATTATAATGGTATTGGACTATAAATAGCTTATACTAAAAGATTGATTAGAATCCTGGTTCTGTATTAACATTAACTCACAGCTATAAATATTAATATTTATAAATTTACAAACTTCTTTTGATGGTGGAGATTTTTGTTAGTTGTATCGAATAAATGTTAGTTTAACTATCAATATATTAAGGCCTTCCGATTGTTATACTTACGTATTAGAGAACACTTACAAACCTCAGCTATGATTCATTTATTCTTTAAAAAAAGAATACATCTGCTTTAACTAAACTTATATGATGATTATATCATAATTAAGTGATAATATAGCGTATGCATGATATCTAAAATGCTAATGTTTTGAAGTAATTGAAACAAATTCATATTCAGAGCAGAACGTAAAACGAAAACTAATCAATGAATGAATTAATTACTTTGCTCAAAACGGTCCTAAAAAAGTTTCCACGAGCGAGCTACCGGAGAGTCATAGCGATCAATCGGAAGCGGTTCAATCGAAAGCAATTGCACTTGCAGTCAAATTAACGATGATTATTCAGCTAAGCTGAGTGCACGCGTTGTATGCATAAACGCAAGCCATACACACACATCACACAACTGCACTCGCCCAGGTAAAGTGTATGACAATCGTGTGATCGGCAGTCGGTAATGCACAAAGACGCTCGTGCGGGCGGACACAGCCTTGTTGTGTATGTATGTATCCCTTCCGGAAGGCTCGCCGCACTTAAATGGGAAACTTTGTCCTTTGTCTTGTACTCCCCCCTCCCACCTCTATCCGTTTATCGCGTGTGTGCACGCATATATGCAGACACACACACATACACAGGGTATTGATCAATCGGCCGTACTAATGCACACCCTCTTTTTTTAACTTTGCAGATCGCTCGCAAGGCACATCGTTCTGGTCAACTTTTCAAACGGCGGCAGGCACGGTCACCTCCTTGTACAAAGGTGCGTATTACATCGCTTGACGATGATGTGTATATACATATATACACGTTCGCATATATACATGTAGCAGCGAGCTCAGGCGAGCCTTTCATCTCGGGTAAAAAGAGGCGAGCACATAACGCACATGGATCACCTGCTCTATCCGTCCAGCTCTACTTTGCCTCTTTCTATATACCTGCGCTCACACAACCAACGCTCCCTCTCTCTGTCTTTTTCTCCCTCCCTTTCTCTAGTCGTCGCCCTCTTCCTCAATTCTTTGTTCTCCCGTTCTTTTCCCCTAGACGCGGGGTGTATATGCACTATACGCGGGCACTCTAGGATTTTATCTTTCTTTTTTTATCTTTTTTTTTCTTCTTTCCCACCGTGTGTTTGGTAACGATTTTACTGGTTATATGCAGGCTCGCACGCTCCCCCCTCCTTCCCTTTCTCTATCAGCTCTTTGTCATTTTTTTGGGTTTTTTTGTTTTGATAGCTTTTAGTTTTATTTTCTTGTTTGCGTATACCCATTGCAAAAAATTTATCATTAATGCAAAAAGCCAGATTATTACAAATCAATAAAGAAAAAGCCGTTTTATATAACTGATGTCATGGGAAACTTTATTTCTTTTGCGTCATGTTCATTTAACGTCTATATGTACGTATAAGGTATTCAAAATACATTCTATATCTATAATTTTTTAAATATAAAGTAAATAACAGTCTTTATGAAATAAAGTATTTCATTCTTTTTAGTTACAAGAATTAAGGGGGTGTGGTACTGTTATACTTTTTTTTACATTTAGGTACTGATATTATTTTCTTTTCAATATCTAATGATAACGATTAATTTTAATGGCCTATTGTTATTCAAATCATTAAAAATAAAGGCTCACTGCGATAATTTAACAAAATAAAAAAAAAAGTAAATAAAAACTTTATCTAATGGGCTCCTTTCTTGCCACTTGAGATTAAGATAAATATTTAGCTGATAATGAAAATTATAAATTCATTGTATAATAACTTTTTATCGTCATTGCGAACTTACTAATTAAAGTTTTCAATAAACTAAAATTACTATTTTTCAACTATTTACAAAAATAGATCTGATTCAGAAGTCAAAAAATAAATGCTAATGAACACACACAGAACCTCGACAGAGCTTTTTAATTACTCGAAAAATTCATAAACAGCCAATGACTCACCGATCCTTTTCTGTGCAAATTTTGACGCATCTCTCTCTTCCATTCCCTCATTCTCTCTCTCTCTCTCTCTCTCCCCGGAATTCCAGAGCCTGCGCGCGCCTAGCGCGCACGCGAGCTCGTCGAAGAGTGACCCGCACGGAGCGAACGAACCTCGGCAGTGCATAGCCCCCTCGAGAGATTTCAAGATTCCAACACCCTTTCCTTTTTCTCCCTTTTTTCCCTCCGAGCGAGCGCGCGCGTGCTTCGGAGCACTTTAGTACCTTGGCGCTTTTGCTCCGCTCTGCGCTGCTGCTACTATATACTCCCCTCCCCGACTCCTTTGCTCCGCTCTCCCTCGTGCGCATGTGTATATACGAACACAGGCGCGCGCGCTCGTCGCGTCAACAGCTGACCTTCGCAGCCGGTCAGCTGTTTGCGCGAGAGAGGCTCGTCGCCGCCGCCGCCGCGGAGCACCTTTTTTGCGCGCGTTTCGCTCGCGATTTTTTTTTCCTGCGCCGCGCGACCTTTGCGAGCGCTCAGGCACTCTCTGTCGCGCCGTATAACGCGTGGATATGTCGGTGGCTCGACGACGACGACAGAGACGCGGCGCGCGCTGTGCAGCCGCGGAAGAGAATAATATATACCTATCGGCTCTGACTCTGTCCCTCTCCGGTGCCTCGAGAGCGATGCAACGACGTGATGAATAACTATTTTTGACCGAGACGCGGAAAACTTTGTGTATGAGAATAGAAGCTCCTTCTTTCGCGCCTTTGAAATCACAGTAGTGTCGATAAAAATGTCATGTTTATTTTTTTTTTCGTTAGGTGAAAGTAGCTTTTAATATGAAATATTAATTGATGATTGTCGCAGGGAAATAAATGAAAATGTTTGAGTATCCAGACGTTTATCTGTTTTGAAATTACAGCCACGAAGTTGTATTTAGATTCGTAGGAGCCATTAATGACTTTTTGACCTTTGATATTAAGTACTTGAGCATTTTATACCAACAAAGTCTTTGAAATTTACTATTTGTATTTTCTAAAAGTTTCTTCTATACAAACGTGGTATACGATTAAATTGATATTAAATATGTTTCTAATTTTTAAATATCTCGATAAGGTGCACGCTCGGATTTCATAAATTAACTTGATTATGTTTAACCTTCACGATAATATCTTATTGCAGCTCAAAATTAGAATGTTTTAATTTATTTTATTACAATGTCTATCATAATGAAAGCTAAACAAAAGTATTAGAGTAATATTATTATTTGCCTATGAGATTTAATTGTCCTAAATTTTTCGATTTAGTTCGTAGATTCAAATTTTGTATACACTTTTAATAAAACTTTTAATACAATAAAAGTTTATTATTTGAAAGTGAGTTATAATATATATAATGATATATACTGTGGAATAAAATAGATTAACTGATTCGTCAAATTATGAAAATAAACTTCTGTTCGTGTGGAAAGATTTTAGCAACGTTATAGAATTTTATAATTAATAGACCATATTAGTGCAAAGCTCAAATATCTTCGATCGCGATAAAAAGAAACTTTTATAGTTCGGCGAACAATAGATAAATGATATATCGTTCATTGATAAGCCGTATCAACCTACATCAATAAAAAAAAAATTGCATTGTGTACTGCGACAATAATTGTGTAATCTACAAACAATAGAACTAGACAATGAACTTTAAAAACAATAATATCGCGATAATCAATCATAAATTATCTGGCGTAATGGAATCGTTATAAAGATTAAAAAGGAAAACCGAAAAATACGGATTGCCAGGCCTTTTTAGACGCGAGATTTTCCCGTTTATCCTGAAAATACGTTCACAGTTGACTGCATAGACATTTTAATTTGCAGAGTCGGCTAATGGAATGCGGCGATGCAGCGAACTGGGCGTCGAGGCAGGAAGGCAGAAGCGCAGCAGGGAAATCATGAACTGGGCGAGGAAAAAGAGGCGCATGATACGCAGGGAGGATCTGCTTGCTTATCTCGCCGGAAAACCGCCTCCACCCAGGCCACACTCTCACAGGTGGGATACCGATGAAATATGCGATTTAGTTAAATTCCGTTTTTGGATGCTCATTGTATAATAATATTAAAAATTAGAAATTTGGATATTTTATTTTATAATCTAATAATATTGATTTTCTTACTGTGAATGTTATAAGGAAATAATAAAAGTAAATATTTGCACCGTGCAATATTTAGTTTAAGACTATTTTTAATTTGATCGCGATAAATTTTATAAAAACTTTTTT
Source organism: Torymus sinensis (assembly GCA_030522985.1). Taxonomy (NCBI): domain Eukaryota; kingdom Metazoa; phylum Arthropoda; class Insecta; order Hymenoptera; family Torymidae; genus Torymus; species Torymus sinensis. Next base: position 8,892 of record JAPYZP010000957.1, on the reverse strand, counting down.
TTTTAAATCTTTCGATAGTCAAATAGTAATTAAAAAAGTATTGCTTTTCACTACAACATATATATTACATTTGCAGGAGTTCCCCCAAGCCACGCATGATGGTGTGCGGTTCGCCCCCATCAGCAAGTCCAACAGCAAGTATGGTGGTGTCTTCAACACCTCCGCCAGGCAGTGAACAAGATCCCGAATTGCACACATTTAGGGAAGCCATCGCTCTTTCCGGTACGTTGCCGATGATGAAAAAAATCAGTTACATGTATTTAACTTTATGTGAAGCGATACTGAACTCGTAAATTGTAGCGATTTGCTTCTAGATAATAATAATACACTATCTACAATAATATTTACAACACTCAATTTTCGGTTCAAGAAAATGTTCATTATCGCTTTAAATAGACAAACGCTATTTCTACATAAAATTATTCTAATATCGGCCTAAAGTTTGCAACGTTGTAGTGCAACGAAATAAAAAAAAATATTTGATTTTACGTCAAGTTTATGGTAATTAATATTAATTTCGCGTGTAGATTTATTGCTTTATAGTATCAAATAACTTTATAACAAAGATTTAGATAAAATTACCATTGCTTAATAACTTTAATTAATTTAAAAAAATTATTTCATTGCACTCCAACGATGCAAAATTCAGACCCATATTCTAATTATATTGCATTGCATTCTGCGCTACGATAATTTTTGCCAGATTTCATTGAACGACATTTATATGTGTCGCTGAAATAAGCTAAAAATACTTTTATATCGTTTATTTGCACAATTGTAATCTTTCAAACAAGTTTTATTATTCTAATATGGTGAAAAAAAATTACAGGGTCTCCGATGTCGCGGCGAGCGGGGCGGCAGACCGAGCTCTCGGCCTTCATCAGTAGTGAGTTCGCCCGGCATCACAAGCGGCCTGCGTCCCACGACGTCGACATGGGCTCACCAACGCACAAGCGAACACGTTTCATGTAACAGTGCGCGAAGAAGCCTCGCGCAAAAGTAGCCATCAACCAGCAGAGACGAGCTCACCACTCCTTAATTTTCGTTCCCTATGTCGATTAATTATATATAATTGGATTTCGCTATGAAGAGTACGATTCGTGTTGCGCGCGTGTGTGCGCGCCTGCGCGAGGTCCCCTCGCACCCATACACACAATATTTTTTCCAGCCTATATAGGTGTACGTCACGTTAATAATATTTTTCGCGGAGTTCGCCCGCGCGCGGACGAATTGAGTATATAGAAGAAAGGAAAAAAAATACACAAAAATAACATGGAAGCGAGTGTGTGCGTGTGTGTGCGTGCGTATTTGCGTGTGTGTATGTATGTGTGTGTATAAGTGAGAGGAAGGAGGAGTGAGAGAGAACGAGAGCGAGAGAGAGAGAGCATGTTCGATCGACGGCTCGCCGCTTCGGCATTTCCTGCATTACTTCGACGTACACTACTGCTCGGGGTTTTCGCTGTTGATGGGACGCAACTAAGCTACCAAAGAAACTCCAATGGATCTCCGTATTCAGGATTCACGCGGGCGCTTGGGCACCTTTCGTTCATTTCATATTAGTGCTGCGTAACTTTAGATTTGTTATTGTTATCTTTGCTTTGTTATAAGCAATAAATTCAAAGTTACTTTATGCATTTTCAGTGTAAACCGAAAATCAGTGTAAAAAAAGTAATTTAAAATATTTCTGTATTTACCTATGAGCTATTGTGATTAATATTTCATGTTTACGCTCTGACTTTACTTTATTCTTAAAGTAAAACATTAATTTAAATTGGGCTTATAAAATTGCAAAATTTATGTAATATAAATAAATAATAAAATTGAACTCTAGCTTTATATATTTTGTTATTTTCTTTATTATTAGTATTATTATAATTTTTATTATTATTATTATTATTATTATACATATAGATAGAATGACGATTCTAAAGTAACGAAAGTGCCCATGTGTGCAGTCAACTATTACTAGCTATGTTTTAGTCACCCATTGAGGGATGAAAGACTGTCGGGTGTCCGCTGGATTCAAAGACTGTGCGAAGAGTAATGTTTTATATATTTGTGATTTTTTTCTATTAAGTAATAAAAAAGAACATGTTTGTAATTATATAATCTTCGGGCAGTTTATTGAACAAGAGCGCGAACGACACGTTTTCACACGTTTATCAGTGCAATCGCTCTTATATGAACGATGAATCATGAGCGTGACTGTTTTCTCCCTTCTTTCTCTCTTTGTACGAGTGCTCGAAAGGCATGAAATGCAACGGCGTCGCTTCGGATGTGCTCAAATACCGATAAAAGTGCCGATAACAAAAGGATATTCATGGTTGTGTCATAGATGAGAACTTCGTATGCGAGAGATCTTAGATCTGCGATGCGATTAATTTTTGGTGATGTTGCCTTGACAGCATAGCGGCAGCTTGCTAATATTTTTTGAAAAATTTTGTCGCTCTTACCAAACGCCTGATACAAAGATTCTGAAAATTGTGTTTCTCTTTGCTTGTGTTGTAACGTTATGATTTTTTATGGCTTTCTGTAATAAGTATTAACTTCATTAAATTAAACACTTTTTATATTGAAACTTCATCCAATAAATTGGAGTATAAAATCTCAAGAATAGATGGAAAAATGAAAATAATTATACGAAAAGGATAATCGAGAGATGTATATATAATATATACATCTTCTCATTTTTAAATTATTGTTTATTTAAGATTATGATACTCCGTGCGATAAGTACCACTTACATGCACGCTTGCTAAACGCAACCTAGCTCATAAAAGGCACTCAACGCACGAAGTATCATAAAATAATGTTCGATACATGTGCAAGAATCCTATTTATCGCACTAGTATCGAAAAGTCCTATATTGGAGTAGTAGGCCACAAATATTCATATTATATATTATAGAAGCTATTCTGAAATATATTTACTTTAAAATATATAAATGTAATTGTAACAACATAATTTTTTTATTATTATTTTTTTTAATAAAATTTAGAGAAAAGATAAATTGTAGAAGTATACAACATAAGTAAATAAAATTTTGTGTGATAGTTCCTTATCTGGCATTTGCCTAATAATGAGTTAGTACAAGAGCTGTCACTATGCTACGATGTAACATTACACAAAAAAGCGCCCATTCTACAATTGGGAATATTTTTGAATTATTTTATATTTCTTATATTATCCCATACGTTATGTGGCGTGTAAAGTGTGATAAGGACATAAATTTGTCAGTGAACGCAAGCGCGATCGTGTAAAGAATTTTCAAGTTTAATTTTAAGTAAATAATAAAGAAAAAGAAAAAAGGAATCGCTGCCCTTGCTTATTTCAATGTAATTATTATTGTTATATCTTACTTGATTATAATAAATTGTTATTTCGATATCTTTACGAATAAAAGTAGTGAGTTTTTTATAAGCTTCTATTGCCAAGAGACAACAAAAACGGTGGAGAGAAATGGGGAAAGCTACAAATAGACAATTATAAAAGAAAGAAATGTTATTCCTAATTTCGTTTATCGATATTGAATATTTTTATAGAAAGTCCGTGATTAATTTTAAAGAATTTATTTAACATATAAATTTCAAATAGATAAATTCTTTAGAGAATTCGTCACACAATTTTTAAATAGTAGTTAGTTGACAGATATATCTATGTAAGGAAATCGATCACATTTGCTGATTTATGCATTAAAAATGAATATGCATACATTAATAGTAAATTATAACAAGTCATATGTATGTTATTTAAGTTAAAATGTTTATTAATAATGACACGTAAATTATTACACTTTGTATAAGCTGTTTTTGATATATATAATCTCGGACTTACTATAAAAATGTTTAATATAAGCGTATTCGTAAATAATAATGGTTATTAATGAGGTTCAAATGCACACTCTTAGGAAAACAATTTTTGTTAATATAATTATATACCTATATAATGGATGAGCATACTTACACTTATAGACATTTGAATATACACAGTGTAGCATAATTTAATGCTGTAAACAGCGTACAACGAGAACCCAGTTGAAAAATATTAATACGCGTAACTTTTAGTTTCTTTACGTCGATCCGCGTTACATGTGCAATCTTGTAGGAATTGAAGGGATAAAGGAATAATATGACTCTGTTTTGTTCGTCAAAAGAGTTGGAGAGGAATGCTATTGGCTTTTCTATTACTCAGCTCATCAAGTTTTAATAAAGTTATTGTTTTTAATTTTTCTTATAATTTATTTTTTTATTTTTTTTTTCTTCGATGTATGCGACATACCAAGTAAAAGAAAAGCGTTTAGGACTTAAAGGAAATTGTACCATTGAATAATATGATATAAGCGCGATCGCTTCTCATTTTGCAGTAAATCGACCATGTAATTATGTATATGATAAATTATGAAAGATGTGTAAACATATTTTCCTTTTATCAATACGAGGATTATTATAAATATCATACTACAACGTAACAATGAGTCGATGAATTAGAGTGTTGGGGAGAAAAGTTCAAGTGAAGAATAAAACTTTTTAAAAAGCGTCAAATTATTACAAAGAACATGACGTTTCCATCTTATTGCTTTATCGGAAAAATCTGAGTTATTGATGCTTTAAAAACAGAAAATATTTCTTCGCTGTTAGCATTTCTCACCACAGAAAAGGGACGAATGTGATTCATTGAAGTTCTGTAAGAATATGAAATGGCTGTTATATATATATTTTTTAATAAACAGCATTCTTAATTTTAAACGGTTGATGTTTTGTTTCATGTTAATGGAGAACTCGATGCTATGTGATTCGTCTCTGCAGATTATAAAAACATACATGGCCAGACTCATAAACAAGCTAGTTAATTGATTTGTGTGGATTGGAGCATCGCTCAATTTTCATACTTACTATTATTCCACGACTAAAATGTAAACAATAATGAAAAATGAACCGTTAATTGCAGATGCCATTTTATAAAGATTTACACTTAAACGCACTTTCTCATCTATTTAATTTAGTGAAAGAACAAAGTAATGAAATTTATAAAGTTAATTAAGATTGAATAAATAATTATTATTCGTTTATTATCACTGTTACAACAAAAAAAAAAGCTGTACATTGATGATTACTATGTAGTGGAAATTCACGCTTATGTTCACGATTTGCATTATGAAATAGCTTTTCACATTTTTAAATAGATGAGATTTTTTAAACGAAAAATAAATTTATAAAATCGGTAAGATTCTGTGATTAATGGTTTGAATGTACATTGCAAGGCACATATATATACAGGAACACACAGCAGTTAGCATATAAGTGTCGTTTGTGAGCACAGGAGAACGCTGACAAGTCATGTCTCCCTTTATTATACAGGAAAAATCTTTTTCCATTTTGTTATTCTTTCCAAGTGAAGCGTTGCGAGCTCGTTGATTTTTTACTCAGGCATGCATCGGCACCTTTTATTGCTTTGAAATTAATGCTTGTTACAGAATTAATTATTTTATGAAAGTGGCTTACAGTATGCATATAGTTACTTGTGTTCAAATTTTTAGTTAATTAAAAAAACAGTTAACGTTTGCATTGAATTATAAGAATAGTATTGTGACATTGGAAGTTCACATTTTCTTGCAATTCACTTGCAAACAGGCTAGTTTATATGAAACGCAGGCTACATCGTCTGTCTGTTACTTTTGTATAATTATTGATGTCGATAAAAATATTATTGACGTAAAAAGGTATTAATTCAAGGTGATAAAAGAGTTTTAATATCCGATGAATAGGCACGCTGGTAATTCTAATTTACGAGTATTATTCTTAAGTAATTAATGTTTTTACGATATTATATTTCTCGAAGAATCATTTATTTATTGGTAGGTTGTAAAAATATATAAAAATGAAATAAATAAAGTGTTTCTAAAAAAAAAAAAGAAAATCCGACCAAAACTAGTTAAATTCCAAATAATAAATATTTGATAGGAGAGTGTATTAAATTAAATTACTTGCGTGCCTATCTTTGCCACATCAACCTTTTTCAGCGGCATCGCTACATGGAATCAATCAAAGAGTCAATAGACCATTTTCAAAAATCGGTTACAATATGTGTAATTTAAGTCGTCTTACGTAGATAAGTACGTTAGTAATAATAACAAAACAAAACATAATAATAAATAAAAACTGGCTTTGTTCGACTCTTCGACTACCCCGAAGATGCTTCGTTGAGTTTCCGTTTTATTTTCTGTTGTTCTCGAGAACTATGTGCAGTTGTCAGAGGCGAGCAAGAGTTGTTGATCAGTTGTAAATATAGTTTACGACACTAATAATATCAAACAATGAATAATTTTAGGGAATAACACTAATACTGATATCACATTTAATATCGACTACTAGGTATTTGATAGCTTTAATTATATATTTATCGAACGGTCAGCGATTAATACAAAATTTGAGAAAAACTTTTTGAAAAAAAAAAATTATATTATATTCTCTTTGTCTATTACAAAACTTAGAAACATGTAAAAGTTGTTAATTTTCGAACTACGATTTTTTTTTAAATTATTGAAGTTATGTAATAAAAACTGTTGATCTTCGTTTCTGTTTCTTTTTTTTCAACTATAGATAGTGGATAGATACCGAAGTTGCCATATTTAGGATTTACACCTCTTAGAAAGTGACTGAATTTGTTAAAGTCAATTAATTACTTTCTTTTTCCATTCACATTGAAAGGGACGTTTATTATTTTTATATCAGCTGTAAATCATCCTAACTATGGTAGTTGTAGGTTCTCATTTTCAACTATGTATACAACTTACGTAAATGATAAGATATTTTAATGAAAATTGCAGTGCTAGAATCATTTAGGTATCCTTTATTTGCGAAAAATAAAATTCTTAGTAGCATATAATCTATTATATTAATGCATAGACTTATAAAATTAATTTTTCATGCTTTCTTATAAATCGCATGTTAATTACTAGAAAGGAAAAAGAATGAAGTTTTATAAAAATTTGGTCTTTCAAGAGCTTCCTGAGTCTAAAAAACTTACTAAAAATGTTTGGAAAAGTTTTTCGAATGAAACAAGTGATGAGAAGTTTCGAGTTATTTGTAATTACTGTATGCGTCGACTTTTTTACTAAAATTTTTGATAATAAGTTAATTTTTAAATTTAAGTTCTCCAATACTATAATTTGGAAAGAAATATGTTAAATTATCGGAAAATACAAAGCTGTAATTTAAGTTAAAGTTTGCCTCATTTATTTATTTTAAATCATAAAAATACAAGTAACATTCGTACAACATTGAAAATATTGCTAAAATTTGTTTCCCGTTATAAAGGATATCTAGTTTAACTTGTCATAGAAACTAAAGTATCTATAAACAAGTATTTTTCGATAATTTCATTTTTATATAATGCAGACTTGATGAAATTTACTTATCACTAATTTATATGTTTCGCCATATCTCTTGGCTCAAAATTGACTTTATTTTTAAAATTAGATACTCGCCAAATTCGGTCGAGTGGCGATTTATTCAAATATGATTTTATGAAGCGACGGTGTAAAGTGTCTTTGATATGAACCTTCATAACAAATCTTCAACGTCTTATGCATTTTTAACGAATATGTAACATGGTATCTGATATATCGAGAAATTAATCAACAGTAATATTTTCTACGAAACTTATGTTCATCTGTGCGTAGTCACAATATTCAGCAATACAAAGCTGTATGAAACTTACAATATTTTTTGATTTAAGTTAAAATAGGCATTTTATTAAATGTATTTGTGTAAATAAATATTTTTGAAAAATCTATACATGATCTTTGGATATTCATATGAAAAATTACTTTTTCACCATACCCTGGCCGAAAGAACCACTTTCGCTCCCGGCTGAAAAACACGAATGTGGTATTTTCGGCCCGGGTATGACGCAAAATAGTATACGCACCAATGGAGAAAAATTGGCCAGCCCACAGCAAGTTTTTTCCTCCCTAGATGCGTAATATACTAAATATTCATATAAATTAATGTAGGTAATAACATAACTTAAGGTGATTTCAGCAACGTGTATAAAATATTGAATATTTATATAGGCGCTTAATTCAAGACACTATTAAATTTGAGTATATTATTTTCAACCTTAATAATATTTAAAACTGTAAATTATTATTTTTATTTCACATATCTAATTTAAAAAATCATAATGAAATTTTTTTTTAATTAGTATGCCCGAGTTTTATAAATTAATTTTCAGAAAATATTTCTTATATTTTGTCGGTACGATGTAGATCGATCTTTTGAAAATGGTAATGACTAATCGATATAATATGTATGTTCTTGGTCTTTTTTGTGATTTCACCCATTGATAAGATGGTATTTATCTTTTATTTTGATTTGGAAAATACGAGACGACTATATAATATCAGTTATACTGGACAAATGGTTTTGAATTTTATTATCTGAATTTTTCTGTTTTTTTTTTTTAATATAGGGAACACAACATGTTTTGGACTGAATGTATTCTATGACACTTATTGTTAGAATTTTTTTCGAGCTATTACATAAATATTTTAAACGAATTTAAGGGGGGGGGAGGGGTATGGTGGTTATTAAACTTTTTTTTTTGCATTTTTTTTTATTTGCTTATATGAATGTATATCATATCATGATTGTTATATCCAAATATGAAACAAATCGGAGGAAAACTCATGGAGATATAGAGTTTTTAGTGACGAGTGCTCCGCTCCGTTTTGAACTCCGACGCGGCATTTGCGTGGGCCCGGCTACCTCGAAAAGCACATCGTCGAAAAATATCAAACCAAATGCTTCTGTAGAAGTAGAGGATCTTGAAAAACATTACAGAATAATAGATTTTATTTTAGTATTTTCAACTATTGCTTCGTTAGTGAAA
>JAPYZP010000956.1:0-20056 GCA_030522985.1 Torymus sinensis | reverse complement strand
CTACTTTTATCGTAATCGTCGTCTTTGTTGATTTTTGTTGTAAAACTTTTCCTTCGATGGAAAAATTGTAAAAACGAGAAGTGTCTTACACAGCGACTTACAGAGTATCAGGTGACGTCAATTATATGTGAAAATGCGATAAGTATATGAACAAAAGATAATCAAAGATGGTGAAATAGACAGAAGTGCATAATTTAGAAACTTGACCTTGATTGTGAAAAGGTTGTAAAATCTACTATATATAAGGAAAAAAGAATGAGGTGTTGTTCAAAGTTAATAGCACCATTTGTTTATTATGGAAAAAATTAAATAGTATATTATGCACCTAGGGAGTAAAGTACGCTATATGGCTCGCTGCGCTCGGGCAGCAAGTTTCTCACGGGGGTCAATAGCCCTCATTGTTCCTGATTGCCAAGTACAACTCTTTCGCATACCAGGTGGAATATTCGCTCGTTCGTTTACTTTTTTCCCGACTTGTGCGACCTGGGAGTGATTTGCGGCCTGAGCGAAGGTGAGGGCAGCAACACATGGATGGCGCTAACCGGAACTAAAATAGAGAATAGTACATTTCGATACTAGTGCGTGAAAGTGATTTTATCCTGGTGTGGACGTTTACGCCCGAGCGAAGCGAGGGTGCAAAGACCACACGAGGTTAAAATGACCTTCTCGCTCGTGTATCGAACCGTATTTTTTGACCGTATTTTTTGATACGACGTGTACAAAGCTTGATTTGGAGCATGCTTTTTTATTCGAGCGTGTGCGAAATCAAGCTTTGCGCACGGAGTGTTAAAAAAACGCATAAGAGCCGCCTTTGGCTCAGTTGGCACTTGGCAAGACGCTTGCCTTCTGAAATAAACGCTGCTTACGGGCGCGGGTTCGAATCTCCGTCGGTCCGAATTTTTAGGTAGTACTTTAAAAAAAAAGTGTCTTCCGGATTTTTTGGCGACGAAGATTCGAAACTATTCGTTCCCGGATTGTGCTTGAGGTTCCTGATACGACCTGTAATAGGCTGGTCAGCTAGATACGCTGAGTGCACTAATCAACAGTCTATCACTGAGGGTCAGTGCGGGAACGTGTACTAATCGGAAAATATTTGATAAATATATACAAAATGATTGAGTTATATAAAAATAAAAATGACATTATGCCATGGCTGATATGACCTAGTTGTCGGAACCAATAAAAATTAATAAGAAAGAAAACAAAAAATAGAAAAGCGCATACACGTGGCCGTTTCTAGGGGGGAGTATATGTGGCGTTTTATTCCCTCAACACAGGAAATAAACACAATACTTTACGTCAGCGAATGCTCAAAGGATAATGTTGATTTTTTAGTTATTTATTTTTTTTCACTTTCTAAATAGTACAATTGCAGACTTGAAAAGAATGAAACTTAATGCTTGTTAGAGGTGAGAACTCGCAAATAAATAAATAAATGGAGGCGGACTCGATAATAAAAAGGCACAATGTGACTCGGCCGGTAATGGAACCTCGGGTCTTCCATTTTCGCGACGGGTGCTCTTGCACTGAGATGCCGATGCCTATCTATGCACACGTAACGAAGCCAAATTAATGCAAATATTGAAAAATCAGATATTTCAAATTAAAAAAGTTGTATAGTTTCATTCAAAAGCAATAATTAAATTATTCAAAGTTTGAGATTGGCCGAAATTTGAAATTCATGTAATTTGGTTTTACAATAAATAGGTTCGAGGATTTCTACTCAAAAAATGAAGCTTACAACTACTATGTGAACAAATAATAAACATGCAAATGAACATATTTATGTAGGTGAAAGACAATTTCACACATTTTGACCACGGTAGAACATTGATGTTTTGACTTGCGGGAAATATATCGCATTTTTCAAGCTATAAACTTTTAACTTCCTTTACTTTTTCTGAAGTTATGTTATAGAAGATTCTGTTGTTGTTCATAAGTAGCTTTCATTGTTCTTTCAATTTCTTTTTGAAATACAATGAGCATAAAATTTCGCATCAAAGTTCAATTTTATGTTAAAGAGTTTCAAAACTATATCGGAGAAACCTTATGTATAAAGAAACAAAATTTTGAATTTCAAATTTTTCGATAATCAATACGGTTGTTTTCCAACAAATGTTTTGGAACGATTTTATAACTTATTATCAAAATAAGTTATAAAATATGCACCCACGCATGCACCTTATTATGTACACGTGTGTATAGAGGGGTCGGATATTGGACATCACAAGTCGCGGGGTTACGAAATTTCCATAACCTTTGACTTTTTAACTATGTTTGTCTGTGTATATTGCCATTTGATAACATAATTTAAATATAACAAATTAGTTCATTAACATAATACGTGAACTTCAAAAGCGCAAATTTCGTTCATTACGGTGTCTGAATGTATAAAAGCCACCGAAATAGCAGTGATGGTAGCATGCGATCTTGTTGTTTACGCGGGAGAAAGGACGGCGGAGGACGAAGGAATGGAGAGGGCGAAGGAAGCCCCTCGCAATGTACCTGCCGCTGAACGTGCTGTTGCGAAAACACGAATCTTCCCTTATTCCTAGACGGATATTATCTTTCTTTTTTCTTCTTTCTCCTCCTTCTCATCTTCTTCTTTCTTTCTCTCTTGTTCAGGTCACCCACTCTCGCCACGCGATGTTATAAGTCACGTGTTCATAACTGTCCGTGCGCCGATAAGAAACGTCTCCTGCTGTGCGCCACTGTGTGCCCACATAATCCTCCGTGCACGAGAGGAAAAAACTTCAGAAAAAAATATACACGACTTTCGCTTCTCGCAGCTCGCGTGCCGAGCAATGTAGCAGGAATCCCGATGTATAAAGCGCCGCCGATGATGCGTATATTTTCGCATATGATTCTGAGCCCCAAGTGCACGCTCTTTTTATACGGGAAGCGCCGTTACTGGACGGTGCGCACGTCTGGTGCGTCGTGCATATCGGAGCTCTATCGCCCCTTTCCGCATGACGAGAGCCATTCGCCACCGAGCGAACGGACGAGCTTGACTATACCTGCTACGCACGCCAGCGACGAATCCACGGCTTGGCTTGCCTCACCCTCTCCTCTCTCTCTCTCTCTTGCTCTCTCTCAAAAAGTTTAATGATGTCTGTTCTGCTTTCCTGGAGCTTTATCGTACGTCGTAAAGAAAGCAAAGAAAAAAGAGGATTTCCATTGAGTTATTTCGCTGAGGTTTTTCTCACGTTAGCCCGCCTTCGCGGTACTATCATTTTCCAGACAGTAGAACGAAGATACAGACCCTGCGACTTACTCTTGATGGAGGCAACGTCGGACTTTTTACCTTTAGCCACTTCCAGATTGGCGATTTCGTGAAGAAAAGTTTCTTAATGTACCGAAGCGTTTGATAAAATTTTTGTGGAAATTTTCGATGGAAAGATTACAATTTACCCCGGTGAAAATTTTTATTTTAAACCCTTTATAAACTTTGTTCTAGAATGTAAACGAAAAGTAAAATAAAATTTTTAATAATATAGCATCCTAGCGCGGAATTTTTCTATGAATATTTTTGAAAATTTTTAATAATTTTTTTCCTCATGGGCATCAATATTAGTTAACAAAAGCTTTTACAAAATATACGTGCATCAGATAAAAGTTGTGATATTTATTTGAAAGAGTTTGAAATCTTACGAAATAATTAAATCAAAACGTAATGAAAAGATTAATTTTTTGTTTCGAAAAATTATCTGATCATCCTATCATTTAAACAAATTAAAAGGAAATCATAATGAAAAATTATATTCATAACCTCAAAAAGAAAATAGTACGCGCGAAGCACGTTTGGATTTTGCTAGTATATTTAAAATTCTTATTAAATATACTTCAAACCATAAAAAAATCACTGCCAATTCAGCGACACGTAGCTTCCTCAAACTTAATTAATTATTCCATTAAATTAATTATTGATCTCAGAAACATAAAGTTTGTGCGAAAATAAACGTTGACCTAAAATCTTTGTAGAGATAGAATTTTACGAAACTTATGCAATTGTACTTTTTATTTTTAACCATTCAGTAGGTTCATTTTTTACGATTTATTTAGTAAATAATAAAGTGATTTCTAAACGTATTATTATCTTAAAATTATTACTTTACCGTAGATAAGTAATTATCTTTCGTTATTTTATGAAACCTTTTTTGTTGTTTAACATAGCATTCTAACCTAACATAGGAATCAATTGATTGATTTTAACATTTTTATATAGTAAAAGAAATATTTACTTACGCGATTTCATTGCTCGCTTGACTGCTCTGTCTCGAATAGACCGCTAAAGGACCCACCTGGTGCTGCAATTCCTGACCAGATTTCACGTAGATGTACGCCAATATAGTCAAAGGCGCTATGTAGCTGTTTCAAAGAGACAGATAAAGAGGCGGAGAGAAGCAGAGGGAAAAAGAGAAATTAACGATTTTAGGTTGCATATAGCAGTCAGATTTGAGCAGTTTAATAGTCTATGCAGTAGAACCCTAGAAACTTCTGTAAGAAACTATAAGTTCTGACTAACAGGTCGCTTTAGAAATTAAATGAAAATTTTTCGCCACATTAAATAAATTGAACATTTTATAGAATAAGTACGCTTATTGTTTTGTAGATTTATAAATCTGCAATCAGTAAATTTGTTAGTATTTATATAATTTTCTTTAATCAAGAAACTACTCATACCTTTATCATTTCCTTTACATTAATACTCACGCAAATTGAATGAATTAAAATTTTCGTATTAATTAAAATAAAATTTCATAAAATGTGATTAAGTAAATGTGATTCCTAATTGTGTAAAACTCAGTACTCTTAACTACTATTTACTGAGAATTTTTTTCTAAAAATTATCTCTATTGTTTTCGTAATGAGATGGAATTTTTAGGTATTTGTAAAATAAATATTTTTACAAAAAATATATAAAAGATTATAGAAATGTATTAATTAATCAGCATTGGTTATTAACACTATAATAATATTATTTTTCTCATACATTGACTTTTGAAGAGAGAACTTAGAGAAAAATTGTAGTTCAATATTGCTTGACTGAATACAAAATTTTATAACAGCAATGCTGAGTATGTAAATCAGTCAAATACTATTTCCTTCATTCTTTATCGCTTTAGGAATTTTCAATATCTACAGATCCATAGAAAATGGTTTTTTAACAAATATGCACTCTTTCTCAAGATAAATTCGATGTGATTTATCGTCTATATGCTGATTATACAAATGAAAGTTCTGAACATTTTATTATAAAGTATATAATAATGACAGTATAATTAATGACAGTTTATTGTATCTCATTTAGTATAATTAATATTTAAAATAAATGAAATCTTAATTGTAAATAATTAAATTTCTCTTGCTCGGAAAATCTAAATTTAAATTTGTAAAAGTACATTTGAAATTGGAAACTGATTCAAAATACCTTCTTCATGTGAAAATTATTGTCAAAAAGAATTAAAAAATCTTTATTTGAAAAAAACTTTATAATTGAACTATTTAGTGGAGTTCTATTTTTATTATCCGCTTGATTTTTCGATTTTTCGCATTCTGCATTTTCCACGATAATGCAAGTTGGAATTAAATCAATACCCAATTCGATAGTAAAAGATTTTATAGTATATACACTAAATTTTTTTTCCTCTTCTATCTCTATCAAAATACGTCAGAGTGGATACAGCCGTTTGCGCGAGATTGCGGACATAAAAGGCGCTTATGTAAATTCTGGGAACGGAGATGGCTAAAGAAATTCGCGCTCATGAGATACGGTAATTGGCACATAACATAAAAAGGGGTCAGAAATTTAAACTGAATTTACACACTTCTGAAAAAATTCCCTTGTAAACTCATACATATTATTCAAAAATATTTAAAACCGTAAAATCTCCTAGCTAATGCAGGTCGTACTGCAAATGTTAGTAAAACTTGTGCAGAAAGCCACACTAGACACATTTAATATATTCACTTGGCTTTGCATTTATTTATTCTAGCCAAGTTTTTACACTTTCGAGTGACGACTTTTCAGACTAGTTTTAAGTGTATGCATTGACAATTTCCTCTAACGACTTTGCCTGATTAATACAACGAGTATTACAAAGTTTTTTAATTCACTAAAAGTATAAATGAGACGAAGTTGCTTACTAATAAATAAAACATCTTCTGAATTATAACAATACTTCTTATTTCAGTTTTAAT
Source organism: Torymus sinensis (assembly GCA_030522985.1). Classification (NCBI taxonomy): domain Eukaryota; kingdom Metazoa; phylum Arthropoda; class Insecta; order Hymenoptera; family Torymidae; genus Torymus; species Torymus sinensis. The sequence continues at coordinate 13,855 of JAPYZP010000956.1, read as the reverse complement.
TTAATTTTTACATTTATTTTTAAATATTAATTCAAATTTCATTTCTGTTAATAATTAATCTTGTCTTTCATAATTTTAAAAGCCAAATTTGAAACTGTAAATGTAATATTAATCGATTATAATTAATGTAAAAAAGTAATTTTGAAACAGCTATAAGGTGATGTTAAATACCGACATAATTTTCAAACATGGATATCTCATGAAAATAAACTCTGAGTATAGTATTAAAATATACGGAGCGCTTGACAAAAGTGTTTTTAAAAAAAATGATTTGTTTAAGAAAAGAAATGTTTAATTAAATAAAAACCGTACTATTGGTTATTAGGAATCTGCAATTAACCTACTTTTTAAACGCGCATAACTAAAAGCGCTAATAGAATCACTCAACAAAATTCCTGCATATAGGGTTTATGTGTACGGAGCGCTTGACCAAATTTTTTTCCGAATAGACATTTGAATATTGATTTAAAAAATATTGAAATTCACGGTTTCACATGGCCTTAATGTAATAGTGGGAGCTCATAAAATATCCCAGTATCTTATATGAAACTACTATTCACAATAGTTTTTTTAATGCATATACACAGAGAATATTTTTTGTTAAAATCACAAAAAGTTTGGATAAAGTTACTATACTATTGCGCAAAAATTACTAGTGCGATAAGTGCGCGCATGCTCTGATTGTTTTACTTCGCGCTCTCTGCTATCGTTCTTGCTTATCTTGTTTGATTGTCATTTCACTCGGGCGGTAGATTTCACACTTATCAGACTCAAAAAAGCTAGCTTTTTCTCAGTCTGTTCAAAGAAAATAAAGTTTGATACATGTAAGCGAAGCGGTTGACCCCCGCGGGTGCTTTAGTCCCGAGTGAAGCGAGAAATCCGTGCATTATATGTGCTGCTTGTGCATAAATTAGCTATGGCACGAAGTGCCAAAAACTTAATTTAATGAACTTTGTATTAGAGGAATAGCATATTAATTTTACAATTCATTTGATTTTAGTAAGTCATGAAATGATTTATTCAAGCATAATAAGTGTAATTTATTATGAATCTTTGACAGTGATTTTTATTAATATAAAACAAAAGTAATATAAAATCGAGATTGCAGATTTATAAATATAAAAACGCATGAATATGTAAGATGCTACAAATTGTATTGAATATTGAATTAAAAATATACAAGGAATTGTAAGGGAGGTTTGTTATCGCAATTAAAATTATAAAATCGTTCTGAAAATTTACTATGGTATTATTGCTGAATTTTTGAAAGGCATGTAATATTTTAAAATGATTGATATAACATGACAATGGAATTTCTTGACCTCAAAGTTCAACAATTCTCACCGCTGCCACGCCTTTTAGATCAATCCGGTGGTGACAGTAATCAGAAGTGCACAATTGTAATGCTTTATTTTATTTGTTTGTTTATAACACCATCAAGGTGAATATACTTAAGTATAATTAAAACATAACAATTATGTTGCTTGTATATTTTTTGTTATGAAAAAAAAATTGCAACTATGCTTTAAACAATTACCGGATTGATCTAGAGGACGAAGCAGTGATATACAATTGACTGATCGAACGAACTTACCTGTAAATGAAGTTTGGTCATAATGGTGTGAGCTGCCCCGTCTGAATAGATTAATACCCACCCTTAGTACTGCAGACGTTGCGAATTCTTTTTCGAAGCTTTAATGGAAGTTCATTATAGGTGATACGAAAATTCAGAGATCTTAATGAAATTTTAATCAAGGAGCGCGGGAGCGCTCCGACCACAAGTATAGAAGACCCTTAGGACGACCGCGCGATGATATACATTAAAATGGGTGCCCGAGGATTTGAAATATTTACTGCAATTCTCAATAGCTTTTATTTAACTCGAATTTAACATCATGCTGTTGTATTATATTATTCTTTGAATTATACGGAGCACTCATGATTTTTTTCCATATTTCGTCTCTACCGTATAAAAAGGTGTTATCTTAGGATCCGTTTGAAAAAGGTGTTTTGTCGTGCCATGAAGTTTTCCGCATGGTAAATGCACAAAAATAAAGGGTGATTCATTATTGTAAAAACTCTAGAATGTGTAAAAGTTAGATGGCCAGTCATTTTTTTATGGTAAGAAAAAAATTAATTAATAGAAGCAGAAAACATTGCGCGAGATAAAATCTCTTTGAACCGGCATCCGAGATAACGCCTTTTTGAACCGGCTTGCGAGATAACGCTTTTTTCAACCGGCTTCCGAGATAACACCTTTTCCCACCGACTTTCGAAATAACACCTATTTCAACCGGATCCTGAGCCTTTTTATGCGGAAGCGATGATTTATTATCGAACAAATTTTGAAAATGTTTGATTCGAAAGTTTGCAGATTACACATGGGCTCTTATGGGACTCGGCCATACCTGATAAAATAGCTGATTGTCATAGTGCAATTTTGTATAAATGCAGAAAGAGCAATACAAAATTATAGAACGTACTATCGGTTAAAGCTGTATGCGAAATTTCAACCCGTGTATTTAACGAAAACGTAAAGAAAACATTAAGCGCCACTCCTTGGCCCGTGCCAAGATTGTCATAAATCTCCTTAAACTAAATGGTGATGTCGCGGCAAAGCACTACGCGTGGAAGCGGCAATATAAAGCCGACGACACCTACAAGAGGAGAAGCCCTCTTTTTTTCATTCATTAGTTTTGAACTTTGGGGTAGAAAGCTCAGACCGCTACTGGATTGATCTAGAGGACGAGGCAGCTTACACAGTTACGATCGAACTTCACTTTCAGGTAAGTTTGTTCGATCAATCAATTATAGACAGCTTCTTATAGGAGGAATATCTACTACAAATGTATCTAGAAATGTTTATACAAAGTTTGAGCACCATAATACAACAGATGTTTTGTGTACGAAGAATAAATGTGAATAAATGATTGAGTTTGTTGACTGCGAGAAGGGATGTGCGGCGAGAAGAGATGTATCGAACTTCCGTCATATTCGCAAAATCTATTAGACCGAATCCATCTCAAATCGAACAGCCAGAGTATGCCTACCTCATCAATCATTTTGGAATCAAAGTATTGCTGTTATTCGCTCAAAATGATTCGACACGTATTTTTTCATTTTTCGGTTGCAGTAAAATTGCATCCGGTTGGTAATGTCAAAAATTTTTTACAAAATCCTAACTTTCAAATTTGTTTTTTCAAGGTCATCTTCAAACAGTTGCCAATGTACGAGTTTCTGAAGTTTTTCTTACTCAGATTAGCTTCTCTTTTTATGTCCTATTTACTGATAAGAATTTTTACATCGGTCTTACAGTATTATAAATTCAATTAATTAATATTAATGGCAATCAGATTGCCCTTGCCTTTTATGTCCTACATGACATTTGTATAAAAATAAAAATCGCTGCCTATTCATTGTAAATTCTCGTAAATTGACAGCTGTTTAAAGATGACCTTGAAAAATAAAATTTGAAAGTTAGAATTTGTAAAAAATTTTTGTCATTGCCAACCGGATGCAATTTTATTGCAATCAAAAAATGAAACAATACGTGTCGAATCATTTTTAGATTCTTTTTGAGATGGATTCGGTCATTAAGAGAATGCACAAGTGCCATTAATTTTATAATTATTTTCTATGATGATTCTATTCATTTGATAAACTTAACTTTTAATTCGTACAACAAAGACAGCAAAGTTGTATTAGTAATATGTCACGAAACTAGCAGATACAGATACGCATGAAGAAATGTGTTAAGCAAATGAAATCCTTACGTTCCAATGAAGAGACTTCTCATATACTCCTGTATGTCGTCCGCCAAGTTACTTATGCACATTTGAAGTCCTTCAATTTGTAGCTTGCTCGTTTCCGCTTCACCAAAGTTCTGTAACAATTAAATCAGAAAACAAAGGATCCTCTTCATTTTGCGATTTATACATGAATGCCTAACAGTAAGTAGATACTAAAATTATAACTAAAAATTTAATACGTTAAAAATTATTTAAAATTATACAAAAGTTATTTTTTGCTTGAAAATTGTTTGTTTGAAGAAGAACATAATTTTATAATTAACTGATTTCGCTGTTTATATTACATTCAAAATATTGATATAATGAAATAAGAAAAAACAGGATACGAAATGAAACAAAAAATGTTTGGATAATTAAAGAAACAAAACTACTTTGGAAGAGTTACCATGTTGAATAGATAATAATATAAAAATAATTTAGAATGGAGAATCAATATAATACATGACTTTCTCTTGCTACTAAATAGTGTTTATACAAAACAGTTGAAGTATATTTCTTTATGTTCTTATGGTTTTGTATACTTCGTTGTGTGTGGATAAATAATTAAAGTATTTCTTGTTTTACTACAATTTATTTTCAATTATCACTTTATTAGAATTACTAATATTTAAATAGAGCTTAAGAATGTGTACTTGTTTCAATTCGATATTATATCGCAGTAGTTATTATACAGCGAGTCTCATTTTAATCTATCACCCGGAATAACTTTTTAGGGTGACCTCCAATAGAAAAACGTCTGACAAGACAAAAGTTGTAGGGGTTCGTGGGGGCCATTGACTATTAACCTTGATTTTAATCTCGGGGTTGATTTTCAGGATTGTTTGAAGACCAATTTGAAGTTTTATGAATGGAAATCTTTATTTTTATCCCTTGCCACAAAGACATATTTAAAAGTAAAATTTTGTTCTCAATTATGTAAAAAGAATACTTACCTGGTGATCTAAGTACGACATGTAAATTGGATATGGCAAAGCAATGCAGACAGCGAAGAACCAAGTTCCAAGTGCACAGACAAATGCTGGTATTCGAGGCTTTCTCGGGTCGCTTAGGAGTCGATATCTGTCACCAGCAATCAGCAAATAAGTCATCATGCACACATGTATCGGAATGTCCTGAACAAAAGAACAAGGAATTTGAGTTTTTATAAATTTCCTAATAACATTTTTTTAATTTAATAACTGAATTCTTGAACGAGTTCTTACAAACATCAATCATTATGGATATTGATACCAAATAATGAAATTTTTTTAGCAGGACATGCTATTGACTTTAAAAAGTACAAGCTTAATTATACATTTATTATTATTTCTTAATATGAAGAGTTCTAAGATTATATTGATGTAGGCAAACATTTTTTGCAATAAATTTTGTTCTGAAAGTAAAACATAATATTTATCAACATTTATTTATTTGAAATTATGTTTATTTCAAATTTTGATATACGTAATTGCTCTTCTCATATAAAACATTTAGGATATACAGTATCATAAATAGTTCAAAACAAACTAAAAGAAACTGCAATAACATGCAAAGTGTTTATTTTAATAATTGATATACTTTTTTATGCAAAAGGAAGAAAAGGTTGAATCAAGAGTTGAATCAATGAACGAATTCTTTTTTATTTACACCAACGATTTTATGAGTGGTATTTTTAATTATTTTCTTATGCTATTCTTGATTACTTATAATTTCTCGGGAATTAATATTTCTAATATAACAAAGTTTAATTTTTTTTTAAGAAAGCCTCATTAAAATCCATTTCCCGGGGGATGAGTACCCTGTGAGTGGCGGATTTGAATAAATAACAATTAGCGCAGTATAATTAGAAGCAGCCAAAGAATCGTATTCGTGGCAATTAATAGAAGTATATTTTGTTATCTTTTATATCGTTAGATAGATTAATGATAAAAACGTTGATGTGAGCTCAATTTATAATTTACCAGGGAAGGCGGAAATGAAGGTTTATTTAATTAAAGGGTTAAATTAAAATTATGCTAACTAAAATAAAATTAGTCCGGTAGAACATAATACTGATAATAAAGAATTAGTAATAAAAAAATAATTAATAGACAGTACGGAGAAAAAAAAATAAAATTAAAACTAGAAACTATAATACTTTATCACGAACGTCTTCGTTTCGCAAATATACGAGACTCTCGCCGACGGCACTCCTGCCTTACCAGGTGAAGACCGAGAAGGGCTAGGCGAGTGTCACCCCCTTTTTGCCTGAGTGGAGTAGCGGTCCACTTAGCGAGGGTTAAGGTTCTCCTTATACCTATAGCGTAGGTCACTGTTGGCGGGAATCCAGTTGAGGTCTTACCCTGGCGGGAGCCTGGTAGGCTCGCGAAAAATGACCAAAAATGAGCGATTTTTCTCCAATCCACGTAATTCAATCATTTTTGGTAATTTTTCACAATTTTTAAACGCGCATGTAACTTTGCACAGAACCGACCAATTAAAACGATCTTTAACTTAAATTAAACCTCTGTTTTTCTACTTTAATCACTTTTTTGTGGAATATTGTTTGGCCACTTCAATAGCTCGCTATTGGTTAATCATCACTGACTATACTTTTCGTCCATTCTTCCCATGTTAAATTTCCATAAGAAAAATGAAATGCAGCAAAAATGGATATCATCCACTGGTTTTCGATTCTTCAACGTTTCTTTTTTCACATAATATGAGGTATAATGAGCCAGAAAAGAAGTGTTCGACAGGTGTGCTAATAACAAATTTTTTTTACCCTTTTGGAACCGGAAAGGGGAACAAAATGTGAATTTACTCATAGATACGAGTGATATTATCATATAAATATAATGAAAATTGTATTAATCGGTTTGCAAAACTATCGAGTAAATAAGAGAATCTTTGATTGAAAACATGCAAACTTTTAATTTTTTTCGGATTTGTCGCTCTGTTAACGTTTATCTATACTCAAATTAAGATAATGTTGATATTTCAAAAAAAAATCAAGCATTATGAAATTCTACGAAAAATTTGCTATTAAAAATTCATTGAGTTTCCCTAGTTTTTATTCCTGCCTACCTCCTTAAGTCAAGCCAAAATAAAACCTTCGCTGTTGGTTAAGTTCGTTTAAAAGTAGTCTTTGATTGGTCGTAGCAGACGTAAACTTTTTACTTAAGATGTCATCAGAATGGTTGAGAAACTAACCTACATATGAAATGATCTGTGTTTCATATTTTGAGTCCTATTCTCTTTTTAAAAAATGATGACGGAAAAGTGAAACGGAAATAAAATGTTTGTAATTGATTTGTTCGTATATTCTCGAATGCCAGCGATGAGTTTATGTTATGTTCTACGACTTGAAAAGACATACCTATGATATAATGTCTAACCTAAAAATGTGCGTATTGTAATTATAGAAGTAAGTAATCGCAAAAGTTGCGTAATTCAAATGTAAGAATTAATATAAGTATTAATTAAAATAAAAGAAGTTGAAACTTATCATTTAGCAAATTTAAAATTAGAATTATGTAGCAAATAAAAATGAGCGCGTGATCTTGCTAGTACTTTTAAAATTTCCAAAGTGGGTAACTTAATATTAAATTGTAGTCGAAACATAATAAGGTTTATTTGCTATTTATAATATTATATTATTTTGTATATCAGAACACGTGCAAAATCATTTGTCATAAAATTTTATATTAAGAAAGAATGGCTGAAAAATATTTAACTGTTAGTAGATTATTTGAAAATAATACTTTAAAATAGTTTCTTCTAATAATTAATTCCTTGTGGGTGCATTGTATCGCATGTTTTAATTTATATACAAATGTATCCTATTGCGGTACTCGATAAAACTCGGTGAACTAACGGTGTTACTAGCAATACGCATTAAGCTCTTTTGAAATGTGTCGCGATTGCGTTTCTCTCTTCGCCTCGTTAAGCAAATCGCTCGTCAATGCAAATAAAGAACTTGTACATTCACGTCGATAATACCCATACGTATATAGAATAAATGAGTCGGTTGTATGTAATTAGCATCAGCGATATTACATCACGACGAATCATCCGTGCTTCCTCTTGTTTTATGCATACTTTGCTTCATTTCCATGCACTCATATATGCGTCCCGTATATAACTCGATCTTTGACCTTCCTTTTGCTCTTTTCCTCTCTTCCTCGCTGGTTCATTCGCCCGAACGTGGCTAATTGCCGACAAACGTGCCGCGAACGTTGGTTGTAGGCACTTCCGCGAACCCTTCGACGGATTCGATTATGCCTCTCTGTGCACAGGCTTTTTAGGCTCCCATTTAGCCTCTGCAAAAGCTCTCAGTCGCACTTCCTCTCTTTCCTCTATATTTTCTTGTCTTTTTGACTGTGTACCTCCTTGCATCCAGCCAGTTTGCAAACTTTGTTACTCGGTACGTATTGGACACACAGATTATCTACATTTATTTATTAATTTTAAAAATGCGTCCTATATAATTATATTTGCATGGTTTACGAAATTCTTTGGAAAATATAAAAAAATTTACTTTTATATTATAGGAACTAATCATAAAGGAAATGTACGAAGCGAGATCTAGATTCATTAAAGCATATGATTAATATAATAATAATTTTCTTTTAAATTATTATACCATTATCATTTGATATCTAGTTTATCTGTAGAAAACATCGTAAAATTTATCGACATAGATTCTTAAGGTTTAATCGTTTTGCATAATTTCTTACAGTCACAATATTTTAAATAGACGAAATTACACGATTTTCATTTAATATACCAATCTTAATTGTTTCTGCTTCCTTAAAGAGGATGTTTTGTAATGGTGAAAATAACTTTTAAAACAAAAACTGTTTAAAAACATGTTTTATAACTTTTGGTTTTAAAATTTGTTGTTTTTGAGCAACAAAATGTTCGTGTGCGTGTGCGTGCGTGTGTGTGTGTGTGTGTGTGTGTGTGTGCGTGTGTGTGCGTGTGCGTGCGTGTGTGTGTGTGTGTGTGTGTGTGTGTGTGTGTGTGTGTGTGTGTGTGTGTGTGTGTGTGTGTGTGTGTGTGTGTTACGGGCTATAACTTTTGAACCAATCGACCGGTTTTCAGCATACAAAGCTTATTCTCTTCTTTTCGAAGGAGAATAGAAGATAGCATAACCTATTTTTTTTATATATTAGAATATGTTACAGTAAGTATTACTTAATATTATGAATCTTTTTTGTAAGGTCGTTAAATTACCTTCAATTTCTTTTCTTAAAAGTTGAATTATCTTTAGCCTGTCATTTGTTATTAAAGAAAATATGGTTCAAACTTCTTTAATTATTTGCTAAAATATGTTTAATCTATCGACTTGAAATTTTACTTATTACACCTATTGTGGGCAATATTAGATTAAATTTCAAGTGGATACCTTCATTTGTTTCCGAGAAAAAAAAAATTTTTTTTTGAATAGAAAGCAGAAAGCAAGGAAATAATTGCTTCGAAAATGAATCGCGCAAATGAATGTCATTAGAATTGTGTTATAAATTGGTGTAATAATTTAAAATTTTGTCATTAAAAATTAATTAAAGGAATCAGTAAATTAAGTTTGAGGAAGCCACGTGCCAATTTGGTAGTGGTTTTTTTTATGTAATTATGTTCATTACCACAGTTTTATTAGAAAAGAGATTATGTTTCAATTCCGGTAAGTACATGAAGGATAGTTGCAAGAAATTTATTTTCCCATTTATACCCATTACACGATAAAACATTTATATTACCTTTTGCTACCGCATGTAAAATTCGACCGTCACCGATACATATCGGATTATTGTTTATAGTTTGATAAGTTACAAACCATTTGCGCTTGTCGCACATGTGTTTTGATCCTCTCCTTCGGCGTTATGAGCGTTTCTCCTACTATTACGTCTCTCTGTTTTGCCGTGTTGTTGGGACGCTCATATCTTACAAGGAGAGTGTACAACCTGCGGGGAACGGATTTTAGCGGCCATTTGAGAGCCGATTTCTAGTACCTAAAAATGAAGCCCCCTGCTCACTCTTTCGTCGAATAGGCCGTTTTTCTTGAAATATGGGCAATCTGATCTCAAATATTCTTTATTTCGTTAAAAAATGATGTCTCTGCTATTGACTGTCACATTGCAAATATTTAAGATAAAAAAATGAACAAAGAAGATTATAAGAGTAGACACGAAAAGCTAAAATTTAAGCGCTGATTCGTCAAAAAATTTAATTTTTGACAAAATTAGAAGCAATTAAAGATAGCGTAAGAAAATGGTTAAAATTTTGTCTTCATTTTAAGCAATTATTTGGATAATATTTTTAATCATTTTCCTACGCTATCTTTAAATGCTTATAATTTTTCTGAAAAATTAATATTTTTTAACAAATAAGGGCTTTAATTGTAGCATTTCGTGTCTACTTTTATAGTCTTCTTTGCTCGTTTTTGTATCTTGAATATTTGCAATGCGACAATCAATAGAAGAGACATCATTTTTTAAAGAAATAAAGAATATCTGAGATCAGATTGCCCATATTTCAAGAAAAACGGCCCATTGGACGAAATTATGAGCACGGGGCTTCATTTTGAGGTACTAGAAATCAGCTCTCAAATGGCCGCTAAAATTCATTTTCCGCAGGTTGTACACTCTCCTTGTTAGTCAGCAGTCCTTTTGTATGTTTGACTTTCAGCATGCAAGCGATTATTCTGTGCATCTTTCGTTACTCTATTTTGATATGTTCCTTTATTTGCCTATTTTTGCGTCTCTTTTCTACCTCTTAAATTTTCTATTGTCTTTTGATCCAACGCTGCTGAATTCCAAGATAATCTGAAATAGTTATAGTTTTGCAAGAAAGTCATAAGAATTTTTTTGATCATAATGCTATCTGAGATATCTTCTTTAAGTGCTCGTAACGTGTAACACAATTGACCAATTTTAGATATGTGCGTCGAGAGGTCTTCATTTAGATCTTTTGCAAAGCTAAACCTCTTCTGCTGACGCACGCATACTTGTATCCGTCTTACTCCCATATATCACGTGGAGCTCGTCCCACATGGCCTTTGCTATTTCCCAATTCAATATATATCTGACATCGGTTGTCTTTCAATGGAAATGACGATGTTAATAAATTGGTAGTCGAGTTTCGTAGAATGAACTTTATTAAGTGCAAAAGCGTAAGTTATACAAGCAAACGTCTGGTGTGAACGGAGCTATGTCACGGAGGGAGGCCCTGAGCCGGCCGATGTCAGCTGTCTGCAGTAGTATACATTAGAGAATGGAACTGTAGAGAGCGCACTATATAAGAGAATCGTTTTATATTTGTGATTTTACATCAATTTTCACAACAAATTTTATCATGATCTGACTGCTTTAGCACTTCTAAAAATAGTGATTTTTCATAATAGAATTTCCAAAGAAATTTGTCTCTATGTATGCTGGGAGGAATTAATAAGCTTCCATTTCGTCAAGGTACTTAATGAAATTGTTCTTTTAATAAAAATCGTTTATATTTATGTAAATAACAAGGGCTGTCAATTCATTGAATATAAATAGTCTACATTGAATTTTATTGTTGATCATATTATTACGTTATATTAAAAAGTAGTAAATTTACACCAAAAAGAGAATTCTTATATAATTCTATGTAATAAAACATATAATAAAATTGATGCCACCATTAATAGTACATTAAGATATTAGTGGCATAAGTCGTACTTTACGGCACGGCGTGTATAAGCGTCCGAGCGTAATGAGTGCGCTTAACGCCATGCTATAAACAACGACTTATGACACGTATATCGTACACTATTTTATAGCACTGATTGCATAAATTCGCCATGTCATGCCTATCCGTGCAATTAGCAGTCCATGTTGGCAGTCCATTTTGGCACCGTGCAAAGTGATAAGCACGGTGCCATAATGGACTACTTTAAGTCACCGATAGGCGTGACATAAATGCGGATTTATGCCACGCAGTGCTATAAAAATTTTTAAAAGCTTACCATGGTAGAAATTTCTCTATCGAAAATGTCCAGGAACTTAATACATCGGTAGTAAAAATAGCTAATTTCCGGATAGTGATGAAACGATTTGTCTGGTCATATTTTCTATTTAATGGTGATAACTCAACCTTAAAATATTTTTAAATTAATAATATTGAATTGGTTCATAGTTCGTTTACTGTTTCAGGGGATACATAGCCATTTCTTATCTAAAAGAACTGTAAACTGCCAAACTATAATATTTTCTATAGCACGGTGTGACCTAAGCCCGCACTATAGTCACGTCTTATCCGTGACTAAAGTAGTCCTTTTTGACACCGTGTTTATTAACCTCACAGTGCAAAAACGGACTACTTTTGGCACGACAGGCGTGACAGCGGGCTTAGGGCAGGCAGTGCTATAAAATTATGTACGATACTCGTGACTTAGTGGCTCTTTATTGCACGGCGTTTAGCGCGCTCGCTGCGCTCGGGCACTAATATCACACGGGGCCAAAAAGAGCCACTTTAGTCACACGTATCGTAATATAATATTAAATAATATAAATAAGCTAATGTAAATCTGTGAAAAAACTTTCATAGTTATTGCAAAACTTCATCATTCGATCCCACTTCTTGCGATCGATTTCTTTTGAATTTCATATTTCAATAGGCTTCAAAAGATATCACTTATTTTATAAGTTTCTTTATATATTATTGAACCATGGATATCCTTCGAATACATTATTGACAAATGTCGAAATTGATTTTCTAAACTCTCACATCGAATATTGTTTTTTAGAAAATGATGTTTAGAGATTTATTAGAAATCTTTTATATTAGAAATGATTAGAATACTTTCTGGATTACTTGTTGGTCATACCTCTACTCTTTGCGATTATCTTTCTTACACTTTACACTTTCAGTGCTATACGTACACGTATCGGCTAATTCACTTTACCCAACTAACGTATCACATACATCGCATTATAGCTTTCCCGCGCGCAACATCCTCTTGCGGGCCGATGCACTTGAAGCCAGGCGCAGACTTCGAGTACGCGATCGTCGTCCTTGCACAGCACGTGATTGCACCGCTAACTCATGCAATGCTAACACGCTCCCGGCGCTTCCTCTCGCAGCGCAACAGTCACGTTGTTTCCGCGCTGAAGGAAAAACTACACCTTCCGCGCATCCTTGCACTTTTTACATCCCGTCGTTGACGCGTGCTTCTCACTCTCACTCTTTCACCCGCGCTGTGCACGGGATGTACAAGCGAGAGATCGTATCCCCGAGACAATAGCCGAGCGCGGACAAAGGCTGAGCGCACACGGCTAATAATTGGCCCTGATGACTGTGTCTGTGTCGCTGTGCGCGAAGTTCATGTTTCCGCTTTCCAGCATTTTCACGCGAGCAGCGAAAAGGAGAGTTGAGCAAAAATTGTCAGCCAGTGTCCGTAGTGACCTCTACGTGCTAGATACTCGCTCTCTTTTTTCTCAAACAATTTTGATGGAGCTTCCTTCAAATTAATTTATCGTTCCTATATGTATATTATATATATTAAGTTTAAAGTATGTTTATTTATTATTTTTTTTTGTTAATGTTTTAATAAGTATGTATATTTAATATAAAGAATTATGTACATATTATAAAAATTGAAATTATACTTCTAATTTTGATTCTTTTTAATCGTACATTATAATTTTCGTTATCCTCTTCTGTTATTTTTAATAAAATATCGTTAATTGTTTTCCAAAAATAAAAATGTTAGTTGCCACTGAGATTATGTCAACAAAAACGGACTATATTAACAATCTATAAATTTTAAACTGATACATGAAGATGGCATTGTTTCCACATGATTAAACCAATTTATTTATTCTCTAGTTATTATGCGACAAAGAAAATGACTTTGAAAAATGAGGAAATTTTAAATATTAAATATCTCAACAAAAATCACAGTATTTTCATGAAAATTGACACATATAGGGGAGAAGCGGCTTGGGTGGGGCGGTGGTTTGGATGGCGCACCTTATTATTAGAATTATTATTCATATTTTCGGCATGCAAGCTAGTTTTTCTTAATTAAAAATACAAAATTAATCGATACACAC
>JAPYZP010000955.1:0-20782 GCA_030522985.1 Torymus sinensis | reverse complement strand
AATAATGAACTCCCGTACTTTATTAATTTCCACCAGAGTAATTCACCAGCCTTTTTTATGATTTGCGAAATACTCACGTGGGAGGTGTAAACTTTTGTTCGTGAAGAGGGTGTCGGGAGTTAATCTGGAATTATTACATCATACTTATCGACATTCTCGCACATTCCATTGTTTTTATTCAATTTTGGATTTTCATTAATTATCTTTGCCGTCCGACGATTGTTAACCCAATACAAACATACCAGATGACTGTGATAATTTAAAAAAACTCAAAACTGAATTTAAATAATGTAAAATTCGATGTAGGAATCTGAAATTGACTGCGATATCCCTAAGTATAGGGAAGAGCTGTATACACTCACGCGTCCGTCGCCTAAAGTTAGATAGACCACGCGTTTCTCATATGTCGAACGGTATATGACGGCACCGGACAACTATGATTAGATGTGAAATGTCGTATTATTAAACATGTTTTGTACTCAATATGTTAATTGCAGAATTGATAAAGATACATGAGAAGTTAATTGTTGAACAACAATCCCAGCAGGTTCATGCGACTCCTTAGTCAAAGCAGTGCTAAATGATCGAAGATATTATAATTAAAACATCCACAGTCGTAATGAGATTTATCTATTTATATAAATAGTCTTTTTTCTAACGAAATGTCGATATTTTAAAAACAGATATCGTTATCATAAACAATAAAATTATTGATAAAACACTGGAATCGATTTTTTCTCAACTGATTTTAGGTTTGAAGGTCCCATTTTGTCCCTTAATTAATTTTATGGGGATTTACGGAAGGAAAATTTCAAAATTATTCAAAATCCAGAAAGTTATAGTTGTTCATAAATTCGTGCACGTGGTTAAAATATATATTTTTTAAATTGGTTATAACTTTTAGGGTTTTGAATAATTTTGAAATTTTTCCTTCAGCAAGTCCGCGTGAAATTACCAAAATGAGAGACTTTCAACACTAAAATCGATTGAGAAACAAAAAAAATGTCGACATTTTGTTAAAAAATTTTGATTATAGTCATGTTGAATAGACTTTTTTATAACATATTGACTATTTATATCACTTAAAATAAATGAATTACATTACAACTATTGTTTTTTCAAATGTTAGATAACCTCTTCATTTATCACAGCTTTGAGTCGCGCATGAACCTCCGAAAGTTATTGTCTCCTCTCTTTGTCTCCTCCTCTCTTTTCTATAGTTGATGTAATTATTTTTAATATATATGTATTTCAGGTTTATGCACGGCCTATTTGGCCCAGTAAGTGACCTAGCTATATACCTTTTGCTATACTCGCTTTGAAAATCCATAATATCCATATACCATTATTTTGATGATGCGAACTTCAGAGCGGAGACACGAAGTCATACATGAAGTAATTATCTGATTATCTAAACGAATTAAAATGAAATTATAATAAAAAATTATATATGCACTACCTCAAAAACAAAATAGTACGCGCGCAGCGCGTTTCGATTCTGCTAGTTGAAATAAAAACCACCTAGCGGTACAACTATATATGTATAGATACATCTATTTAATACATAGATATAAGTATAACATGGAAGTTTTTCTTTATGGTGTTATACATTTGAAATTAATTTCCCTTGCCATTTTGAAAATTATACTAAATGATTTCTAATACCCTGTAATGTTACATATTACTTTTTTAGAAAAAGTTTGGAAAACTCTCTTACAATAAAAAAATGTGTCGCTTTGACGAACTCGGCATAGGGTTTCCATATTAAAATTAATACCGCAACCTATGTGTTGCTGGCCAGCAATACATAAAGGATCACTAAATTAATGTGTCTCTAAGGTTTTAAAAAAAGTTTGAATGAATTGATTTACTAGAGAACGTCACCGTTCTCACCCTACTGAAAAAACTCATGTGAGATCACACCTGAATTAAAAATCAGAATAACATTAAAATGTATTTTAAAAAATTGTGTTTTTTTACCTTTAATCCGGTTGAATGGATCATATTCCTTTTATAATTCTGAAAGGCAGAAAAAATGCATTTCAAGTTAACTTTTTATAATAAAAATTTTATATTACGAAAATTTTTTGTAAGTCCGCATTTTAAATCTCACGTGAGAAGTCACGTCAGATTTTGCACAAAAACTTAGAAAATTTTTTTTGTTCTATCATTTATTATCAAAAAGTAGATGTAATACAATGTATTGTAATTATATACATTTTAGAAGGAATTATAAAAGAAATATGACCTTTGTACCTAATTCCCAAATGGTAAAACAAACTATATTTAAACTTAATTATAGCGTTTTCCTGGTTTTTAAGTAAGATGAGATTTTGACGTGACAACTCACGTGCAATCTCACGTGAGTTTTTTCACTACGGCAGCGCTGCTTAACTGCAGGTATCGGCCGAGGTGCAGTTTTTCGCTATCCCACCAAAGTGTCTGTTCCATTTACTTTAAATAATTTCTACTTCTCTAAACATCAGGAATAAATTAACGTGTCTCCGGTGGTTGATAAATAAAACCTCATGATGGCTAAGTAATTGGCCACTTTATTAATGCCCAGTACTTATCGGACGCGTAACGTAACAGCCGTGTATTACATATGGATATATGTTGAGTGTTGATGCCAACTAAAATAAATTTCATTTTTTTTCTAATTATGTTAAGTTAAATTAATATTTAACTTTAATTGCTGTGAATATAATATAACATTATTTTATCATTGTTAAAATTTTTTGTTGAAACAAAAATGAAAAAACGTTATAATAATTAATATGGATATTCTATACCATACTTTCAAAATATTTTGACCGTGAAATTCCGTAAAAAATTAAGATGGACAGACTGGGAAACACCTCTTTATAGAGGGGCCTTCCAAGAATCATTTCGTTTTTTTGTATTTAAATTTTAACCCATAATATCAAAAGCTGTGACCGAAAATGATATGGGTTCCACCACGTAACTCTCCCCTATATATCAGAAAATCATAAACGAAATTTTGCAAAACGTTAAAAAATCTAGAGAAACGAAACATTCATTTTATTCTAACATGAAATAATTATTAATTTACAACGAAATCGTGTAGTTTACGGGTGATGAAAATAGACTCATCTAATATAGGATCAGCATGAGCCAAATGGCAAACTCCGTGTAGGATCGAACGATCATGAAAATCCGACGCATTTGCGTTGTAATTTTTTTGCATTGTCAAGTTTTAATTTTTTTTTTCGTCTTTTATTGGGCCTTTCTGAATTTAATTATTTACTTTTGATGGAGATGGTTTTTTTTAATTATATTTATTCTTAAAAATTGTGCTAAATAAGTGGACTTGACCCGTCTGTTTTGGAGCACTATAATAGACTACGCTGTGACTTTCTTCATATTTTCTATTTAAATATATAAAAATGTTTGAGCTGATTTCGTGACCTAAACTAATAACTAACCTCTCGTTGTAAATATAATACTATGAATATGTTACACAATATAAAAAAATGAAAAATGTCTTATTACAAAAAGGTTCAGAAAGATTTTGACATATTGCTCCAAATTTATGATCATATAAACATATCTGCAGTGATAAGTTAATAATAGCTTTTCTGCGAGCCCTCTTTGCAATATAAATATTCAAAAGAAATGAACCCTTACTATAAGAATATAAGATACCACCCTCTGTACTGGCGCTATCTTGAAAAATCTGCATATCTGCATGTAATGACGTGCAAAATAGGACAAATAAGACCCAGTATAAATATACATTATTTTACATATAATTTAAATAATTTCTATTCAAAATATTTGGGAATACATAACTGTACGAAAAATAATTTATTATTTGCTCTGTGTATGGTATTTTGGATATATAAACAAATTTGTAATAAACTTTAAGTAATAGGTAGCAATTTCAAGATAAATAATTATATTTTTTATATATCATAGCATTTAATTATTTCTAAATAAGTACAAGAATACAACTTTCAAAACAAATGAAAATAATACTATTATTATAGAAAAGCCTATGGAAATATATAGGACAATGAACAGCTGGGCTGCTGGCTAGTGGGTGCTGCCCTGCTGGGCGGATTAAGCCAGCGGAAAGTGGTTTATTGTAGACATCGCTTTAGTTAAGAATTTTAGGTTAGGTATTATTATACTCATTACTCAATTACTACACTGTATTTTATTTTGAAGAATAAAACAAAATCAATATGTTGTAAGATAATGACTAAATAACGTTTTTTATGTTTTGTTACGTTGTTAATTTGATTTTTAAATTAACAACGTAATACTTAAGTGCAACATTACTTATTGGATATAATAATTCTCGTTTTCAATTCGATTATATTTGTTTACATTTTCATACTGTACTAATATGAATGAAATTTAGTAACTGTAAGTGATAATAACTGAGAAATACCTTTATTAATTTAAACTTATCTAATTATTTTAATTTAATAATTGCAGGTTAAAGAAGATTTATAGTATGCAAAGTTTATGTTAAATAAAAATATATAAAAATGTATTGTATATTAAGGCCCTGCTTTCAAATGACTTTTAGATGGTTTTCTAAAATAAAATTAAAGCATATTTGCTTTGGTGTGGGTGTTATTTTTATTCTTGATTTTTTTGGTGTGTTTACACATGTTTTTGAAAAATCGTTTGATGAAAATTTTGTTTATCCGTATGAAGGTGATATTCACGAATTTGTAAATGCATTAAGGAATAATGAAAAACCAGATGTGGCACCTATCAACTTGTATAATTATTCCTTTATTCATGATATTAGAGATAAATGTTTAGAACCAAATTTTCGTTCCTTACGTGTAGTATTACTTATAAAATCAGCTGTTGAGAATTTCCATAGAAGAATGGCAATTCGGAATTCATGGGGATTTGAAAAAAGATTTTCTGATGTTCCTTTTAGAACTGTCTTCTTACTAGGTTCACATTTTGAGGACTATGAATCAAAAGCAAAGGTTAATGCTGAAGCAGTCAAGTATAAAGATATTATCCAGGCAGAATTTTTTGATTCATATTATAATAACACCATCAAAACAATGATGGGATTTAAATGGGCAATCAAGTATTGCTCAAACTCTAAATTTTATATGTTTGTTGATGATGATATGTATGTATCAGTAAGAAATGTTTTAAGGTTTATACGAAATCCAACTCTATATCCAGATAATTTGAAGGATGCAGTGAAATTCAGTAAGATTATTAATCATTTCTTTAAGAATTCATTAGAACTGTTTTTTTTTCTTTTTTTCATGATTACTAATACTTTGTAATTAGTAAATTTAAAAATTCAATCATTACAAAAACATTAAATGAAAAAGAATATAAATGATTAGCTCTAGTATATCCTGAAATACCTTATAATTTTATTCAAATATTTTACTTTCAAACATATTAACAGAAAAATTATTTTTTTAGAAGACCTTGAACATTTAAAAAATAGATACAAAAGATCAACTGTAAATAAAAGGACTTTAAATAAATCAAGTGCAATTCACAAAACCATTGAATCTCAATCTGTAGCAGAAGTATCAACAGATAACGTTACTATATCTAATGTTGAAGTGAAATTAAGAGATAAACGTCAAATTTTTGATTTTGAATTGCCAGAGAATGTTAGATTATTTGCAGGCTATGTCTTTCTCTCTTCTCCTCATAGACATAAAAGTTCAAAATGGTATGTTTCGTTAAAAGAATACCCATATCATTTATGGCCACCTTACGTCACTGCTGGGGCTTATATTTTATCAAAAGAGGCACTTTTAGATATGTACTATGCTAGTATGTATACTAAACATTTTAGATTTGATGATATTTATTTGGGTCTTATTGCCAAAAAAGCTGATATAGAACCTTTCCATTGTGAAGAGTTTCATTTTTATAAAAAGGAATATACAAAGTACAATTATAAATATGTTATAAGCTCACATGGATATGGAGATCCTGACGAACTTTTACAAGTGTGGAATGAACAAAAAGCAATGGGAAACGCTTAGTAATATTTTTATAATTCTAGTCTTAGATAATGTTTTATGATTTAGCTTCAATCATTTATTACTTTAATCACATTTCATAACAAATTAATATTGGTCAGACATAATTAAATATTGCTTTATATAATAATAATTACATTCTTTTATATATTTTGCATAAACAAAATTTACAAAAGTTAAATGTATTACCTAGATCAACATTTTTATAGTGACTAATGAAATACTAAGATTTTTCAATTTTGAAGAAACAAATTATATTTCTTTTCTTTTAGATACTTATAATAAATAGGTACAAATTGAAAATGTTGATCTATCATAAATTATTAAAAATTTGTAATGAATGTAAATATTGAATATAAAATTGGCAAAAATTATTAAAATATTATGCAAATCATTGAAAAACATAATTATTTAAATACATTTAAAAAATGGAAATTTTAAAATTTTTAAAACTGTTAAAGATCTTAAAACTGAAAATATTTTATTAAGCTAAGAATAGCATAGTAGAAACATGGCCATATCTTTTTTATTAAGTATTAATTTATAAGAACAAAAAATTTGTCTTGAATAATAAAGACATATGTGATTTTTCTATTTTAAATAAAAAAAGTATAAAAATATATTGTACTAATTATGTAAATACTACATTTTAAAAACTAATACTAAGTAAATATACTGTTTATTACACTGGTTATGTTTATTGTAACATACATTATATTGATAAATGAATGATTCTATTATAATAAAGTAAGTATATGTTTCTAAACAGTAATAGAATAGTTTACTTTGTTCAGAAATAATTAATCAATGAATGTAATAAAATTCATAAATCAGTTTCTAAAAACTTATTATGTTATTACTTATTGGTTGTAATGTATAACAATATTGAAAATAATTAATATTTTTAAAGAATCTAAAAAAAATTAAAATTTGCATATATTATATTCTATTAATGTATTGAAGGATATTTTCAGCTATAAAGTATAATATTTTTTAATATGGTAAAATAAATGTATCTTGTGAATTCAAATAAATATTTCTTGATGAGCAATTGTTATTTTAATATTAACCAACAAAGTCCTAAATACTGTTAACAATTTTATAATGTAAACAAACTTTTTAAATATTATAAAAGTAATTTTTTTATTACCTATTAGATAAGTATACCGTATTTTAGTTAGAAATTTTTTTTCATAAATGTTATACAATATATTTTACAGTCAAAACTAATTCTAATCTTACAAAATTCGTCAGAAAAGACATAAAATGTAAAATAAGCAAATATTTTTTTATTCTCTAATTATATATTTCAACATATAACTTTTTATATCAAATTTGAAATTGTAAACACAAAATCATATAATTGTAGTAAAAGAAATACGAAAAATGAACTTTTTCAAAACTTTAATGCACTAACTTTACTTATATGTTTGTTAAATTACAGTTGTAAAATATACGTACATACACTGTTCACTTTCATAAAAATATTTGTGATGTTATACCTATTACAGCGTATTCAAATTGAAGACTGTTTTGTTTTCCTTTTTAAATGAAATGACATAGATGTCATCGTATGACCTATATATATAGGTATAGAGTAATATTTCCATCTCGACAGTTGGCACTAGTAACACCAAAATGGCTGAAAGCATTATTGCGCAAATGCGTATATCCTTTTTTTGACAGTCCCATAGTGAATACTGAATAGCTTTTACTTTCATCGTTGAAGGAACAGCACATATTAATGTTTACGTTTAAGTTTCTGCAGTATTTCCTTATTATTAGTTGTATATATAGAAAGTAAACTTAACGTATGCATCATCGGAACTTAAGGCAAGAGAATAACATAGTTTTCCACACGTATCTAGATTAGTCTTAATCTTAAATTAACAAACAAGTTCTTAAATAATGTAGTAAGTTAGTATCAATGAAGGCCTATAATGATGAGTATTGAGAAAAAAATCGATATAATTTCTTGAAATCATTTATTTTCACAATTCGACAAGTCTATTATAAATATAGTGCTCAATTTTTGCCATTGACTGTACAAAAAGAAACGCCGTTAGCAGTTGAGTATTGTGAAACGCAGCCATGTTTATTTATATTGACGTTTATTTAATGATAATTCGCTAAAGCGATTAAAAGAATAAATACAGAAAAGTTCAAAAACAAACTCATCATTATACTTTTTTTTTATGTTTTCGTCCGAGAAAATTATTTTAGACTTAGTTCTTTGCCAGCATTGATAAATTTTTCCAAAAGACAAAAGAGAATACAAAAAGTCTTACACAAAACAATAACATTAACAAATGTTGTAAATTGTATTGAAACTTAGAATTCATTGAGAGATAACAAGAACACTTGTGGAAGTGTCAAAGATATAATGGATTCGAGTGATAGAGGTTAGTTTTTCAAAAGAAATTTTTTTCCAATATCAATATGTTTTCTTTTAGAAAACGTGAAATATTTTATTATTTTTTGTTTTTTACTAATGTAAATGTAAAGAAAATTATAAGAACTGGACCAGATGTTATATATTTTAATGAGTGGCTTTATCTGAGTATCGGATACAGATATTGACTACATTTATTAATACTCGTAAGTTCTGAATAAACATTTAATCATTGTTTTGTATATGCTGCAATATTTGGTAAAGAGTTAATTCAAGAAATACATAAATATAGAGTGTCTTCTTATAACTCTATTTTGTTCTATAAAATGTTTTATTGATCTTTGTATTATTATATTTATAATTTCAGGATTAAGTTTGGATAACAGTAATATGTCAATGTCTTCATTAGGTCCTCAAAGTCCACTTGATATGAAACCTGATACAGCGAATTTAATAAACGCTGGCAATTTCAGTCCTGGTCCAAATAGTCCAGGGTACGCTTTTAAAATCAATTGTTTGAAGTCAATAAATACTTATTTATTTCATTTATACAATTCTATTTTAATAGATCATTAAACATTGGCTGTCCAACTAACATGATTAGTACATCCCCTGGCAATCCAAATAAAACAGGTGCAGGTTCACCTTATCCACCAAATCATCCACTTTCTGGAAGTAAACATCTATGTTCTATCTGTGGCGATCGAGCTAGTGGGAAACACTATGGAGTTTATAGGTAATTATTTTTTATACTACTATTAAAAATTAATTTAAAGTTTAATAGAATTTTGAATCACATGTGCCATTAAAATAAATTGTTTTAATCTATTCCAGCTGTGAAGGCTGTAAAGGTTTCTTTAAACGAACTGTGCGTAAAGATCTGACGTATGCCTGCAGAGAAGAAAAACGATGCTTGATTGACAAAAGGCAACGCAATCGTTGCCAATACTGCCGTTATCAAAAGTGCTTAACGATGGGTATGAAACGTGAAGCTGTTCAGGAAGAGCGTCAACGAACGAAGGAAAGAGAGCGCGAGGCTGCGACGACAGGTGTATCGGCTGGTCCCGAGTCTGTCGAGAGTTGCACCAGTAGCTCTCACGCTGACATGCCCGTCGAGCTTATTCTGGAGGCAGAGAAACGCTTCGAGTTCCTCGTTGAGACTCAGGCTTACAAGCAATACACTACCCACAGTCAAAAACAGATGCGTCACATGGTCGAATGGGCCAAACGGCTGCCGCAATTCAACTCGCTTTCAATGGACGACCAGGCCCTACTACTTCGGGCGGGCTGGAAGGAGTTGCTCATCGCTGCATTCGCGCATCGTTCTATCAACAGTGAGGACGGCATTGTCATCAATACTGGCCTCACGCTGCACAAGAATTCAGCCATGCAGGCTGGCGTCAGTTCCATCTACGAACGCGTCATGTCAGAACTCGTTGACAAGATGAGAAGTATGAAGATGGACAAAACTGAACTGGGTTGTCTTCGGGCCATTATTCTTTTTAATCCGGAAGTTCATGGGCTCAAAGCGTCGCAAGAGGTCGACGTACTCAGGATGAAGGTGTACGCAGCACTCGATGAATATACGAGGCTTCACTGGCCGGATGAGCCTAGACGTTTTGGCAAGCTGCTTTTACGACTACCTGCATTACGTTCCATTGGTCTTAAGATTTCGGAGCATCTCTTCTTTTATCAACTTTTAGGTGATGAGCCCCTTGAAGAATTTCTTGGAGACATGCTTGAAGCTCCAAGTTTGGATCCCTAGTTTCCTGTTATTGTTGTTTATCAAGTGTCTATTTGAAGGCAATCTAATGCTACAAAAAAAAAAAAATGATAGTGTCTCAAAATCCTATCAGTACTAATATTTTTAAAGAATCAAATTACAGAATAAATTCTATTTTTAATGATTTATTGCTTGCAAAAATACAATATTTGCAATACTAAGCTAGACATTGTTTCTTGAAAACATTTCGTATAATTAATTCATAAACAAAAAATTTAAACAGTCAAGTTATTCATTAATAAATCAAAGTATTTACTATTGATTTTAACAGTTGTTAATGAAGTATATATCTAAGAGTATATATCTATGCTTGGCTCTCATTAGTTGAAAGATAAGAAAAAATATATCAAATTCATGCATAGTGATGGTAGTATGGACCGTACTAAAAAGATATATTTTTATTATTTCTTTTTTAAAGAAATGAAACAAATTTAATTTAAAATTTCTTATTGAATACTTCACAGAGCATTTATTTATATTGTATGTAAACTTATTAATGCTCATTTTCTTCATATAAGATGTTATTAATTTATACACATTTTTAACTACCATTAATCTTTTTTAAATACAGTAAAAAAAGAGCTTATTTTTTAACTTAAACTATTTTTTGAAATGATAGAAAAGCAAATATTTTAACATGTTGAAAGAAATATGCATGTTATTCATTACATAAATTGCATAATTAAGTTTGAGATCTGATCTGATCTGAACATTAAATATTTACGATTGCATGTACATGGTTACATATGTAATGCTTTCATTCTTGTTAAATAGTTTTTATTTACTAAATACCCTAAATTTTGATTGTTACATAATTTTAAACTATAATTTTAAAGTGGTAACTTACAAATTGCATAAGAATATTTAGGAACAAAAGAAAGAATTAAAGAAAGAAAAGAAGAAAGATATAAAAGAATTAAATAATATTCTGAATATTAAAGTTTTCTATTTGGATAAATTATAAAGATAATGTACAAAATTTAACTATATTTTATCGATATTTAAAAATTTTATCCACTTTTTTTTAATAATTTCTAATATAAATTTTTAATATGTGATTTTAGATAACCTTTTTCACATTTTAGCATTTTAATTTTTCAGTTTGATTATATGTAGGTAATCATGACCATGCAGACTAAGGATAACATAATTTTTTATTGTATTATTTGCTAGAATTAATCAGTCGTATAAGATCATTTAGAGATACATTTTTCATTTTTTTGACAATATAATTTTTATACATAATTTTTTTTCTAAATATCTTAATTTTAGCCTACAAATGTTTATTGTACATGCGTAATTACAGCTGATGAACAATGTTATTTTTAAGTGTAAAAGTGTATTATATCATTGATATTAAGTATTTAATTAATTCTATGTAAACAAAACCAATGCTAAGTAATAAAAAATATCCAGAAAGTAAAAATTTGTAATTCATATAATTTTGTTATAACCAAAACAAAATTTAATAATAGTTAAGGGGAAAAAATAAATTTAAAAAACTAACAAGCCAAATCAAATAGTAATAAACAAAATCTATATGCACATATTTGTAAATCAACCTTTGTTAGTTAAAAATAAATGAAAATGTATTAGGTACATGAATATTACAAAAATACTTTTATTATTGTCATGCTATTAGCAAGTGGGATAATTATATTATGTATATTATCTAATAATGTTGTTTTTGAATTAAATATTAATGCATAAATTCTATACAGTTAACAAAAAATACTATAAGTTTTTAAATAATTTACCACGTTGTCTAAACTTTATACATAGATGTTGGTATTTTGTTAACAACCTTACTCAATATTTAATCATTAAAATTTATGTATACAAAGTATATACATATATAGGGCAATATAATTTCTCTAGTCAGATGTCAAAACAAACCCAACATTATGGGTTACAACAAGTACTTTACATCTGACATACAAATGACAAGAGAAAAATTTGGATAGCAAATAAAATACTTAAGTAAAGTTAATAATTGAATGAGCAAAGTAAAGTATGTCAACAGTAATAAATGTGTAAGTAAATACTAATATTTACAATACCTTAATTTAACTACACAATGGTGACAAAAATATATTAGAAATATTGATGCACTTATATTAAAAGATTTAAATGTTGGATTTGATAATGAATAAACTCTATTTTAATGGAAAAAATTAATTTTATTTTAGTTAGTTGATCTAAAACACATTTTTTTTAAGTTATTGATTGATGGCATTATCAATTATAACTTTAATCATTGATTCTTCTTCCATCTTCCAGATTTTTAATGATATTCAGTGATAATTACATGATATTGAATTTTTGTTCATTGTATACATCAACATTATTTACAGCAGTACTGAATTTTTTTTATAAAATTACTAATAACATTTAAAAATAAATTATTACAATATCTTGAATGAAATTTCATGGTTTTCCGCAGTCGAGTTAGCAGTCTTCATTACGATCATCTAGATAATTAAAAATTAAATTTAAACATAATTATTGTGTAACTAAAAAAAAAGTTAAAAAAAATAAAAAGATTCATGAAAATTTAAGTACAATGAATGAAAAACTATTGCACTTTTGGCAAACACATTTAAAAATCAAAATATTACGTCATAACTCTAATAGCAGGTTTATTTTACATGGCTGTATAATAACAAACACAATAAATGTGCACATGTTATAAATTTTCATGTGTACAATTTTTGAATCAGATCATTAATGTTTACTTACAAAAAATTTAAAAAATTGTTGCACAATCAATATCATATTAAAACTTCTCTTCATCCAATCCATGTTTGAAGAACATAAGAACGGGTTGTTGTTGACCATCAATATCACGGTATTCCATAAGTGCGACTAGTCCATCAATATCCATAGATTCTCCAGTGAAAAATTGAAGTTCCTTGAATCGGGATAAGATATCTTTCATAACTTTGTTCATATTCGTTTTGAAAACTTCGACCTGGTCAGGAGCTTTCTCTTCCAATTTAGCTACGAGTCTAAAAGAAAATTTTCAAAGGTAAGAGGTTAAGAAATTTGCACAGAGGTTAAGTGAAAAGTTTTACTTACTTCTTCATGTAATCTTTAAGATATAAGGTGTAAGACTTCTTGTCATGGAAAGCATAAGTTTCTTGCAATCTGTGGTTCAACACAACATCAACACCTGACTCTACAGCATCATCAGTTCCTTCATCTACCTCCTCAGCTGATGGGTTAAATCCATCAATATTTACGTCTCCGGTTTTACGGCTAATGAGCTAAAATAATAGCGTTATTAATATATTAATGATGCTTTTTCACTTTTAAAACATAAGCCAGAAAAGATAGTAGTACCTTGCCGTAAACTTCGTAAACGACATCATCAACAAGCTTCATCTTGTATGAGTCAGAGAACATCTCGTCTCCTGCAACAATAAAATAATAAATTTAATTTTACACATTCTTAAAATTATTATATATGCATTTGTTAACGCTGATACAATAGCATAATATATTTTTGAGGAATCCAAAAACTTTAACATGTCAGGTAGCATATTGGAGTGGGAGACAAGGAGAGATAGAGGCAGAGAGAGAGAGAGAGAGAGAGGGAGAAGAGGAGTGAAGCATTAGTGCAAATTTCTATGCAAAAGAAAGATATAATAATAGATGTAGGAAAAAAATATAAACTTTAGGAAATTCTTTTATAGAAGAAATCCTCTTTTACCTGTAAAAATATCTTTGTAGATCCTCATTTTGGAAGATGGAAAAAGATTTGATCAGAGCTAAAACTAAATCGACACAGTCACCCTCAAGAGTAGACCGGAAAAGAACATCGAATCCGACCGTCCGACGTGAGCAAGGAACAGAGATGTCAAAACGGGCAGAGGGGCTACTACGTGAGACAAATTCAGGTAGCACAAATTGTACGTACGCATACGATGATCTGAATATTCTCGATTGGGTCTACAATAACATTTCGTGTACATTTCCGGTTGCTTGATCTGTCCTGTACTCCAGTCCGGTCCAATTACTATTTTTAAATTATATAAATAATAATAAGTATTCGTGATCCTGTCGGCTAGTTTTCATAAAATATTCGTGTTATATTTTTAATCTGAAAATATAAAAAATATTTTTCCTTGCTGTATAAGTATATTATTCGATGCACTTTAGACTGGCATTTCATTTTAAATCCTAAGGTTATTCAAAAGTGAATCAAGCAAGGGAATGCCGAAATTAGAAGTTATAAAGACTCTACATCACTTATGTGGTATTTTACATTTGAAGAGAACAATTTTTATTTTTCTTAATTTAGAATTTATTTATATTTTTTTCTAAGCTCAATTTTCTCCAAAATGCAAAACGGAGCATAAAATTTGAATGTTGTTTATTAGATTGAAATTCTGAAGAAACATTGTAGAAAAGCCTTAGCATCAATGTCGTAACATCCGGAATCCTGTCGCGCCATTGCATGCTTTGCAGCTTTGGGTTCGGTCGTTCGGTGTACGGTGTTCACTCTTTGGGGTACAAGATACAACATACAACACATGCAACGCGGCCAAGCGAAGCGGTCGTCATCCACGTGTGTTGTAAGACTCTTCATTTGCAACAGCAATTCAGGACTCATCCATTAAGACTACACTAATTTGTTGCTGGACACTAATTTAACAAGTAGTTAATAAAAATAATTGAAAGATGGCAGAAATAAAACCCGAACCCCAAGAAGACAGCAATAATGCCGAAGAGACCACTAATTCGACCGAAGAGGTTAAGACCGCTGACGAGCCGGTAGAAACTGCGGAAAACGCGGATAAGGAGGTGAAAAAAGAAGAGTCTAATGGAAAAGCAGATTCAAATGAAGAACCATCCCCCGAATTGATCAATAAAATTAGAAAGCAAGTCGAGGTAAGTGGAAAGTGCAATATTTATGTACGATCGTGTAACGTTCTTTTTTTTTAACGCTTTTTTTAATGTTTACCGCTTTATATTAAATAGTGGATGGATATTCTTTCTAAATATTGGAATTTTATCACTTCGGTCGCATTTTCGCGGGCACGTGCAATTTTCATGTAATGTTGCATTATATTAGATACACGAGATACTCCTCCATGTTTTCACATTTTATTTTTACGTAAAATGTAGTATACGACATATAATGATGTATTTCATGTAGTATATTAAAAAATTCTTTATTATTTGTTTTCTAGTTTTACTTTGGAGATGTTAACATGCAACGCGACAGGTTTCTCATTGAGCAAACTAAGTTAGATGAGGGATGGGTGCCAATGACTGTGATGTTAAATTTCAAAATCTTAGCATCGTTGACTAAAGATATTGAACTTATCTTAAAATCTCTGGAAGTAAGTGAACTAATAGAAATAAATGAGGACAGAAAAAAAATAAGACGAAGACTTGACAAACCATTACCTGTATATGATGACGAGTACAGGAAAGCTCAAGAAGCTAGAACAATTTACTTGAAAGGATTCCCAAAAGACTCAACTATGGAAATATTGAAAAATCATTTTGAATCTGGTGACAACAATGCTGTTGAAACTATTATTGTAATTATTAACCATGTTATTACTTTTATTCTTAATTTTTATCTGAATTCACATTAACACTATCATTTATATTTTTAAGATGAGAAAGTACAAGAAAGGAAAAGACATGTTTTTTAAAGGATCTATATTTTTACAATTTAAAACTCTTGACGATGCAAAGGCGTTTATGGAACAAGAATCAGTCAAATATAATGACACAGAACTGTTAAAATTGTGGTCGTAAGTATTAATCAGTATAAAGAAATTATATTTTCAGCCAAATTTTGTTAATATAATTTCTTAAACTTTGAATTTTTGATGATTTAAACTTACTAAATAACACTTACAGGGCTGATTACCTTGCTTCAAAGGAGAAAGAAAAAGATGAAAGACGACAGAAAAAAGCTAAAAATGAACTAAATAATCTCAAGGCTGATAGTGTAAGTTAATCAATAAATATCTACTTAATGCATATATTTTTACGAATTCATATTAGCTAATTTTATTCATTTTTAATAGGGTAAGGGATCCAAAAACCAAAAGAATGGTCAAGAAAAGAAAAAACTTCCAAAGGGTTGCGTTTTTTATATATCTAATATTGAAAAAGAAATTCCAAGAGAAGACATCAAAGCTAAATTCATTGAATTGGAAGGTGATGTAGCATATGTTGACTATAATTCTGGAGACACTGAAGGATGGGTTCGGCTTCAAGGTGAAAATTCTGCTGTAGAATTTTTAAAGAAGTTGGATTCAGATACGGTTTGTATAATTTGTCTTATTTAATTTTTACCTAATGTTCATTTGAAGTTTTATGAATTATTTTTATTTTAGGTAAAAGTTAAAGATTGCGAAATTAAATGCAAATTGATAGAAGGTGAAGAAGAGGAAGCTTATTTAGTCAAAATTCAAGAGAATATGGCTAATCACAGATTGAATCGACGTGACAAAGGTAAATCTGATTTTAATTATGAAAATCCCATGATAATTTTAAATAAACAAGGATTTTTTCATGAAATTGTTCAAAATAATTATTTTAATACATAATTATAAATATGTACTAAATTTATTCAATAATTAATTCATATGATGATTTGCCATGCTAATACTGAGGGATCTCAAGGATCTCGCTGAGTTGACATATCTCAATATAACTGATGACTATAAATTTTGTTGTTTATATTTGAAACAAATTAGTACGCATAACTAATGCATATTTAAACTTATTTTACAGGTCGCAATATGAGGAAAGGTTTCAAGCGACGTCACAGCCCTCATAGGGATGGAAATGCAAAAAAGACTCGATCCGCCGACGCGTAATATTGTTACGTGTGAAAATTATTTTCTTAATAAGAGACAACATTAATGATATAGATGTAAGATATGTTTGATTATAATTAATTTTTAGTATTATATAAAGAAAAATTATTCAACATCAGTTCACTAAATCTTTGTATTTTAACTTTTTGTTATTAAATCTTGTTCAAGATTAAAAATATTTTCTTAAGCATCTGCATTTATTTCTAATATTGTTAAAATAAATAATTTATTAAATTAATTTAATTAATTTGAAATATTGTTATATTTTTCTATTACAAAACGATTTAAAGACATCTCTTCTACTCGAAATTCAAATTCGATAAATAATAGTTCCTTATTTATGTGGAGATGGATTTTGTATGTATAAAAGAACTTCAAAATCATACATTTAAATAAGTATGTATTACAAAACTCATACTTAAATCTCATATAATTCAGCAAGTCACAAGAAAATAGATTAGAAGTATATTTTAAAATAAAATACTTTTTAATATGTATAACTAAAATAAAGGTCTGAAAAAAAAACAAAGTACCCTCTTTTCATTCAATTTCTTTATTCAGTAAAAAATAATTATAAATATGTTCCCTTAACATAGTACAAAAAATTAAGTCTTAGACCCAAATCCATATCAAAATAATTAATAATTTTAACAATGTAGATTTCAAAGTATAATATTACATCTATTATTACATTGGAATGCTTATAATATGCATGGAAGTCATAGTTGAGCGTTTCGTTAAACAAATATTTCAGATGATTTTCTTATATCTTACAAAATTACTCAAATATTTTTGTTTTATTATAATTCCATCTAGTATCATTTTATATGTATCCTTCATCCATACTAATCGTAAATTTTCACTTTATCACAGAAACTATAAAACAGTTTCAGAATGTATCTGAGTTCTAATAGAAAAAATTTATTTTTTTCTTAGTATGGTTACTTTATCATCTTAAATAAATTTACTTTTTAGGAGAATTTTGTCCAGCCTGACTAGATTTTTGCTTGTTTGTTGATGTCTTAGTTTCAGTTTTTGTTGTTGGTTTAGTTTCAGTTTTCGTTGTTGGTTTAGTTTCAGTTTTCGTTGTTGGTTTAGTTTCAGTTTTCGTTGTTGGTTTAGTTTCAGTTTTCGTGGTTGGTTTAGTTTCAGTTTTCGTTGTTGGTTTATTTCCCGTTTTCATTGTTGGTTTACTTTCGTTTGGTCTAGGTGGTGGTGGAGGAGGAGGAGGTGCATTAGTTGTAGTGGTAGTAGTAGTTGTTGTTGTGGTAGTTGGCTTTTTCTGTTCAGTAACTGGAACACTTCTTTTTTCTACTACTTTTTCAGTTTTTTTAGTTGCCTCAGGAGTTTCATTTGCAACAATAAGATTAGGAAATGCTTGTTTCAATGGCACTCTAGCTACATATTCTGCAAAAGGAGAACCAAGCCACAGATATCCATTATGGATATAGGCTGAGCTAATACCAGCAATTTTTTCATCTGTACTATATGCGGCATCTATAATCTTACCATTACTATCTATTCTCAAAACTGTAACAATGGTTGGAGATAAAAACATCAAACTTTCAAATCCTCCCAAATAATGGACAATCCTTTCAGTATAATAATTAGGATAATATGATTGGAAGCACTTGAAAGGTGCTTCTAACAATGTCAGTAATCTTGCAGCCATACGTCTTATGTATGGATGAGGCATTACAGATTGAGATAGTTGAGGTTGCTCAGGATCTGCATATACTACAAGAGAGACTAAAAATCCTTTGTTACCATCAGAATGTACGTTATCAGGCAGTCCTGGAAGTCCTTCAATAAAGATTTCATGTTTGCCTGCCTTACTACCCTTCAAGTTGTACTTTACAATTCGAGATTTCATAGTTTCCAAAACAATAACAAAATCTTCATTATGGCTTAAAGCAACACCATTAGCAAATCCTAAATCTTTGACAAGAACTTCATTTTTCTTTGTGGCAGCATTATATTTAATAAGCCTAAAAATATCCAAATAATATTATGTTATTCAATTACAGAATTTTAAATTAATAAAATATCTAACTAACCTTCCAGATGGATTGGTTAGCATTGAAAAAGCTCCATCTTGAATGGTAAATTCTGTACTGGAGTCAGACCAATATATATCTCCATTGCTTGCAATGTCTAGTGAATTGGTAACCATTGGTACTTTTCCATCAATTGCTTCTTTACTATTGACAAGTCTTTCGTATTTTCCTGTTTTCACATCCACTTTAAAGATTCCATAATAGGCATCACAAACATATAAGGCACCTTTTTTATCAAATTTCATCCCCAATGGCCTACCACACTTTGATTCTTGCCAAATACCATCTGAAATTTAATTATTTTGTCGCAATTATTTTGATTGATTATTACAAATTTTTCATTAGAAATCAATAAAATTTTCTTACCGCAATCTTTTCCAAATTTGACAATGGGTATAAGTTTATCTTTTGTAACTTTAACTACATAACCTCCATGAACCCCTGAATAAAGTTCTCCATTATATGATGCAAATGTTTCAGCACCTTTGACTTGTCCTTGAAATAAATTCTCTGCATTGTTTAATCTTTCATTTACTGCAAGATTACCCGTCAGTTTTTTTGGTTCAACAACACTGAAAATAATAATTTTATTAAATTAATAAATTTTAATTCTTATTTTTATTTAACAAATTCAACTCAGTAAATCTAAAGTGTAGGTACAAGCAATAATTTAAATTCTTAAATTCGAAATATTATATCGACTTAAATAAATATCTTTCACATTCAAAGAAAATAAATTTATTCATTTATATTTATGCACTGGTCACTGTACCTGTATTCAGTAAATTCAGCCTCAGGAGGGATTCCAGGAATGAAGGTGATTGCAGCAAGAAAGGCGCCGATGTAAATAATACTCGTGCCGACCGACTTTAAATACCCCATATTGCCGGTCAGAAAAACTGCTGGAAAAATTCGCACAAAATTAACAAACGGCTTTTCAACTGCCCACGTCCGCACTACATTCGAACTAATCCTTATTGTACATAATACCCCCGAACTAAAGTAAATATATATATATTTGCGGCAATATATCGACTCAAGCGGAAACTGCGATCCTACTCACCTCAGGTGGTTGTTCCTCTTTCCTCGCTCCCCGAAGTAGCGCGCGAATCTTGGTTAGGGCGGCGACGATGAGATGCTGCTTTGCGCGCGACTGCTGTTTCTGCAAGAAGAAGACCGCGCGCTCCTCGTGCGCGGCAGCGGCTGTGCAAGCAGAATGTAAAATCAAAGAGAGAGAGAGGGAGAGAGCCGAAGAACGGTAAATTATATTCACTAATTATGCTATATAACGCGCGACACTATTTTCGCTGTAGCTCGCTCTGTCTCTGTCGCGCAGACAACCTTTGAAGGAAAGGTCAAGTTTGCACACACATGGCGTGTGCTATACCTATATATTCGCGGCCGCGAGACTACGATGCGTGATGTGTGCGCCGCGATGCGAACCGAAGAGCCGATGATGAGCTGCCTACGGCTCTTTCTCTCTCTCTCAATCTTCGCCGTGTGGACTTATGTGTGTGTGTGCCGTGTGTAAGATTCTCACTGGCCGGAGCTTTGTACTGGTAATACTGGTGTGACTGGAATCCGAATAAAGTAAAAATAAAAAGAAGGGTCTGCAGTCACCGTTACGGCAACAACAATACCGTTTCCGGTACGAAATTTTGGCCACTTGCTATCTTATTGGAAATTTTTGA